>NW_019773692.1:188196-247381 GCF_001039355.2 Lingula anatina | reverse complement strand
GAAGAACCTCGCAGCCTACCTACTATCTCGGCAGTTTTAAATTAGACCTACAGAAGAACCTCGCAGCCTACCTACTATCTCGGCAGTTTTAAATTAGACCTACCGAAGAACCTCGCAGCCTACTTACTATCTCGGCAGTTTTAAATTAGACCTACAGAAGAACCTCGCAGCCTTCCTACTATCTCGGCAGTTTTAAATCGCCTGGAATCCGCAATTTCAGTGCAAGAATTCAGATCGAAGAGATGGCAGAATTCGAAAAGTCAACCCTTATACGTGTGTTCAGGATTTTTTAATTTTCCATATTGTGACAATGTTACGACGAATATCAGAAAAGGGGGTTGGTTGGAGAAAATACAGTTTACTTTAGGGCAATTCGATTGTTAGTTTTTCGCCTGGAAATCCTACACCGTGCACCTTTTTAAAATTATTTCTGTTCACAGTTTGTTATGCGTTGTAAACTGCGTTTGTGGAAAATTCATGTTGCACCTTTTATTTGGAAAGTCCCTCCCCAATATGCAACGTGATCTTTAACATCACGTATAGTAGGCCGTACATGTATGCCTATTTAGTCTTCTTATAGTCCCTCCCCAATATGCAGCGTGAATTTTGATGTCACGTAGACCGTGCATGTATGCCTATGTAGTCTTCTTATAGCTGACTCACCAGGAAAAATCATGACCCAAGCTCAAAATGACGCCTGAATGCGCGTTACTGGCTCAGCAGTACGTCACGTGATAACATTTCCCGATTTATCACCGGAAGTCAGTTATTCGTGGCAGATTTGTTTTTGGTAATACATGCGTAAAACGATTCAACACGAGTTACCTGTCGCAATACATCTTTCTCTACAAATTTTCTTTTTACATTGCAAAAATGGTGATTTGGACAAGCTTCACATTCTCTCAGAAAACATGTCAACTAATGGGAACTACAGTAGCCTGCTCTTGAAAAGTGACGCTGGTGATAGTTAACAAGACGGTCCGCCTCAAAGTCCCATTTTCTATGTTGATATATATCCTGCTTTCCCATTCTAAGTCTTAGAAAAAGTTAAACTCCTGAAATTATGTACCTGATGTCGATATTCCTTTTGAAGTGTACACGAAGACAATGCATTCTTAACACCACTAAAACATTTAGAATCAAATTATGGTTTGAAAAGCTTAGATCCTGAAACATTAAATCCAAGGAAAGGGACGGATCAAGTTATGAAAATAACTTTATTCACGGAAAGTTCGATTTGGTCAAAAATTCCGGACAATATACCTTTGCGTGTAAGACTATGTCGTTCCTTATTTATATTTTAAAGGTTTCGAGTGAAAATCCTCAGTTACGAGAATTTTATGTACGATGAGCCTGGATGATTTAATTTCCATGAAAATAACATTTTTTCTAAAACAATCTGTAATGTTTAATCATTGTCACTGTGGTAACGGTCCGGGATGCCGCATCACTTCATCCGGTTCAATCCACAACACACGTATCCAAACACAATCCTTTACACAACTAACACAATCCTATTGGTTTCCCGTCTCAATCTTTATTGGAGAGGACGATAGCTCACCTAACACATTCGTCTACCTTCGTCTCCCCCTAACGTATACCATTTTTTTTTACCTTGCACAATGTGTGCGCAGGAAATTTGATTTCGTGTGAAACTTTGACAATTAACATAATAAGAAACGATGCAGACATCCTATCGATCACCGAAATGTACAACTAAACCCAGTTTTATCTTCAATTATTGATAAACTGTGCTTCCAATATGACTTTGTGTTCCATTAAACGCGCGATTACATTCAGCCCCGTAGCAAGTGGATCTGCCTGACTCATTGTATACTTTACAAATATATTTCATTATTACAGATGGCAAGGTGGAAGTTACGAAAGAAGGCCAGAAACTGTGTACGATGGGCCCTGCAAAAATATTTGGGGAGTTGGCTATCTTATATAACTGCACACGGACTGCTAGTGTGAAAGGTGAGAACGGGGCAAGTTGGCAGGTTTAATATGGAGATGACGTCATGGCAAAAGGAACATGGCTGGTTCTGTTTTCTGCCCGTTTTGCTCCGAGGTCGAGCAGCTGTTCGCCATATGTGACACATACAATTCTTAGTTAATTTTTACGCTCTTTCTTCATTCAACCGCTTCGTTATCATATGATATATGTATTTCGTATTTTCATTGAGCTCATTAATGCATAATGACATGATTTTACAACATAATACATATGAATACCTGTTATGTTTTAACAGAAAACGGAAGTAGTTCAGTATCATTTTGTGCTAAAAGAACGGAATGAAAACTGCATAACCTTTAAATGAAAATAATTGGAATAGTTCAGCTTAAACCTCTTCTACTTTATCATCCAATATTTTTTTTTGTTTGTTTGTTTTTGTTTTATTTATTGAATAATAGTATTGGGATGTGGTAATTCCCCCCGTTTCACAAAGAAAAATGTTTGTCGGTGTTATCTTAGTCAACAAAATCTCCCTTAGCATAATTTTCAATCAATTTTAATACTATTTCCTAGACTTGTATTTGCTATTATTCGTCAAAAAATGAATATGTAATATATATGCCTACGTTGAATAGACATATTTTTTTTATTTTTTGCCAGCTCTAACAATGTGCAAGCTGTGGGCTATAGATCGACCGTGCTTTCAGAGTATAATGATGAAGACAGGACTGCTGAAACACACAGAACACATGGACTTCTTGAGGAGGTAAAGTTCAGCTCTAGATGAAGTGTGCAGTTCTACTAGTAGGTTATACCACAGGATTACCAAACACGCTCAATATCCACTGCCGCCTACACCCAATTTAAAATTTAAGTTCGAAAATCACACTAGTATTCCCCTCTTGAAATTAGAATTTTGACTAACTGAAGCATAGTATTAAACCGTACCAAATGGCACCGTTTGCCCTCCAAAACACCAAAATGTTTTCGACCGGGCCCCGAACCCCCGGGCCCCGAACCGACAAGGGGTGAGAAGGTCGGCTTCGTATCCGAGGCCTGTCTACCCCCCCCAGAAAAAACGCCCCCCCCCCTTCAAATCACCCTGGCTCCGCCCCAGGGCTGGGTTTGGAAGGTGAGCCACATCAAACATCGTCATCTGTCGAGTTCTTAGATATTAGAGCAGCTAACTGAAATATTTCAGCCTCATCTGTCCTATATCCAACCCTTTGATTATATAGTATTTTAACTAATTAATTTGAGGACGTGATAATATCCACGAAGTCTCCTTGCAACAGTGTCTGGACTGTACAATGTCTTGGCTCCTATTTGTTTACAACATGTCGAGACTGTAAGAGGTAGTGTGACAGTGAGAAGATCAAGGTGAATTATTCATTTTTGTATGTCGGATCATCCACAATAAGCCGTTAGTGTAAGGTTATTGTACACCGTATATACGCTATAATTCACGATGTCGAGCAGGTAGGAGTGGTATCAGGTTTTAAGGTATCCAAATATCACTTCTTTTCAAAGCTATTTTTTCAGCTCTTTTCTAGAAAGTTATGTCCAAGGCCGTTATTAAGGTCATACCGTTCTCAAGGCTGCAATTTGACATTTGCAGTGTACTGGGCTAGCTTCGAGGTGTAATTTGCATTCACCCAGCTGCAAAGACAAATATCACTGCCTGTCGCTTATACAGTTTGTAGTTTACAGCTTTGCAAAAACACAGTGCATCAACTTATTGCGGTGTTTTCTTCTGTTTTCCTCACCTAATGTATTGGAAACACTCAACTGCTTGCTTGCGAAAGCAGGTAATTCTTGAACTTTGCTTTTTATTCTCTATCTACTGATAAATATACTTAAATGTTTCTCCGTAGGTAGTCTTACAGATGGAGTTAATTTGATCTTTTCAATATCCCTGCTTAATTTTTTCAGAAATCGATACCTGTTGTTTTTTCTCATTTCATTCATAAGTTCAGCAAGCACGTCATTTGAGAAAAAAATTAAAAGTTGTTATTATCACCGGTCCTGCTTTTTGCTATCCAGCAGATTAAGTCAACTAAGTCTTATTACATGTACATTCGTTTTTTTTCCAGTTGGTGAACAAATACGGTAAGCACCCAATGCTGTCGTGATACATATAGCAGTATAACTTGCATAGTTACTCCTACTTGCTTAGAAATAAAAAATCAATAAGACCGACCGGGGTATTTGATCATAAGGTATCGTATAGTAACGGTCAGTTCCATAAATACGTTACACACAATGCATTTACGGATGAGTTCTTGGTGTTCATCTTTTGAAGTATTCGCAGTTTTGCGTGTTCTCTCCCCGTATATATGGGAATCAATACACAGGTGTTACTGAGCGTGCTGAGCAAGTTTATGAATATATTCTGATACGTTTCTCCATCATTTGCTGACCGGAAAGAAAGTATGGATTTTCATCAGGTTTTTATGCTGTTCTCAGAAATGCGTTTAAACGTAACCCTGAGTCTTGAGAGTAATGCGATTAAGACGTACGTCTAATCACTGACTGAAGATGTACGTCTAATTTAACCCTCAATGTGGCTTACAGATGGACGTTATGCATTCGAATTAACATTACCCCCCCTCCAAAAACAATAATAATAATAATAAAATAATAATAGTAAAATACAAAAAGAATAACGCGAAACTGCCCCACTTTGTAGTTCAGAAACTCTTGCATTGTCACGCCGGCAATGCTGTCACATCCGTGACGCGACTGTATACTCCCGTCACATTGTCGCGTCCGTCTAACTGTGATCCTTGTCACAACAAGGACGTAAAATCAATTTACGTGCTAGGCCACAATACTACACTATATGTCCCTCACAATAACACAGCCGTCACATATTACATTACGTGTATGTTGCACACATGGCTTACTGGTAAATACATGCAGCAAGTGACTTACAGATCTTTCTGGCTTTCTCTGACAAAATCTGAGTATGTATACAAGAAATTAAATTTTCATTTTTGAACTGAGTTTTGAACTGTGTACCCAAACACAAATTCCAAGCAGGACCCTAAGAAGGGGGTGAGCGGGATAGGGGATATCGGACACTGCAAGCTGTTGACCTCAGTACAGAATAACATCGAGTTTGCATCGCGTACAGCGTTCTTTTTTTACTGTCTGTTGTTGAATACCTGGAGTTTGGCATTAGCCTTCCAGTACATGTTTGTGAAGATAATTTCCTGGAACTGTATATAAATAAATAAATAATAAGGTGTCTGAAACAATCCCAAGAAATACCCACGTCTGCCCTCTACAGCAGTGTATTATAGACCAAAAGTGATTATGAGTTAATGTCAGAACCTTTAGCTAATGCCTTGCTGATCAAAAGTTTACACGGATCTCTTTAATCATAAAAAAGGATAGGCGTCATTTTGACGAGAGAGACGGTTAGTTATGAAGCAGGGCAGTTATGTAGTTAAGTAATAGTACACATTTGCGCTATGGTTGCTTCTATAGTCAGGTTGTGTTTGGCATGGCGATTATTCACACTCTCTCTCTCTCTCTCTCTCTCTCTATCTCGATAGGTTTTCTGATTCGGTTGCATTATGCAAATTTTTAGAGTGAAAGAACATTTTGGAAGTTCTTTCCATTGGACTTTCTCTGCTGAATTAATCATCAATACTTTGTCCCTTAAACTGATTTAGCATTTAACCTTATGATGATGTATACCAGCGATTTTCTTTCTTGAATTTTCGTTTACCTGTCAGAGTCAGCTGTCAGTATGGACTGGTTCATTGCCCATTGCTATCGGGTCCGGCCATATCAGACAGGTGGACCGGCAAAAGCTACAGCCAATAAACTGGCATTTTGTGAAGTCCAAGAACGGGGTTTATAACATAGGCACTCGTATTATAATTGAAAGGGGAAGTCTTCCTAGTTTAAATAGCCAAGAGCGATTGAAGAAAAATGCACTTTAATGTTGTGCAAAAGCTTACCGGTCAGTGTAGCTGTCAGGAATATTATTCAGTTAAACTCCATGTCTGCAGTGAAAAGTTCAGACCTGATGTAGCCAGAGCATGTGCACCGAAACCTACCTGTGTGGATGGTTAAGCTTGTGCTTCAGAATTCTTACTAGAGAAATGGCCAGACCTAGATTCCACATATAAATCTGAAATTAAGATTGTCCCTGTTACTTAATGAATTAAGGTTAGATGAAGTGCACTTGTATGAAAACTACACATAAAACCTTTAAATGTGCGTAAGTGGTCGATGTTATGTCTATCTTTCAAGTAGATGAAAGGAAAATGGTACACAAGTTTAATAGCCATTTTGACCACCGAGACCTATTATAGAGCAGTTAAACACTGGTATAACACATGCGCAATGATAAAAGTACATGTCGATCCTACAGGAAGATAGATTCCCCACATTATTGATATCTTCAAAGTACAAGTGTATGAACACAACTGAGGTAAAATGACCCAACCTGGCTTCCCGCACATAGTGACCTCTTTACGCTTCGTGGTTTAAACATTGCAAACCTGAAAGAAAGCTGGAAAAATATTTATATTTTTAGATACATTCTGCAAACTATTTTGAGGTGTGCAACTTTTATTACCTGCCAAAATTCTCATTCGTGATGAGAAGTGGATTCTGAATAAGTCAGGATTGCAAAGAAACAATAATATATGAGAACGTGCGCACTCGCACTCGCACGTGCAAGCAAACGCGCACAAGTGTCTGGCAATGGATACCGCAAACACAGCTGGTCTGTAGCACGCGTGCTTGGAAAAAAGTCAGAAAAACTGCGGCATTTTCTAAAACAGATGCGTTGTGCGTACCAACTCTAAACACTATTAAGCGTCTATCGGAGGTGATTAGCATCAACGTTACTGTTGCCCCGGGACAATTAACTCCAGCTTTTTCCTAGCAGTGCTTAAATTTAGTAATACTGCAAATGTAGATTGTCTCTCCAAGATATACCTGTGGTGCCTTTGTAATTTACAAGACACCGAATTGGACTTAACGCATCCTGTGGGCGTGTAGACAGGCGTGTATAAGGCGTGGTATGGACTAGAAGGAGCTACCGGTAGATGCTACTTTATGATCAAATATACCGATGGCAGACCACCTAATTAATACNAGCTACCGGTAGTTGCTACTTTATGATCAAATATACCGATGGCAGACCACCAAATTAATAAATTCTTTTATGGAAACTTTAAGTGAACTTTGTGTCTGTTCGCATCCTTGACATCCTTAGGCGTCATATCTGGTTATTGCATTCAGGGTTAACGTCTGGCATCTTTTGAACAATTGCTCTTTAAAATTATTTTACTAGTATTTTGAAAGTAGATTTGAAGGGATTTGAACTGTATTGACTTCCCAATTTGCATACGAGCATGTTATATCTTCTATTGACTGAGTTTTCTGGAGTATGGAATCATCGTTTTAGAGTTATTTTATTTTGCTGTTTACACCTACGAGAACATGCTTCTTAGACTAGGTTCCCATAACCCTATCATACTAGTAGGACCGGACTAACTTCGAGGGAACTCTCACTAATTTGCATTCAATTTAAGCGACTTAAATGTCTGCCACGCCCACTGAAGCTGCTGGGGGGGGGATTAACTGTCGTGCACGCTTAAACTGAATGCGATTTAGTGAGAATCCCCTCGGAGAAAGATCGATCTTGCTAGTACGATAGGGTTATGGGAATGGTCCCCAAAATAGAAGCTATATTGTTCAGAGTAAATCTAAGCCCTGTCTTATTGAGCACATGTACAGACAGGACCCATGAGTTTTGTGCATCCATATTGTGCAGACGTGTATTCAACAGTTGAAGTCAGATTATAAATGTCTGGATGTGTTCTTTGCTGTTGTTTCTTCATCTGCTTCACATTACAAAACATTGGGAGGTGTTTTAGTATTTGTATGTCAGGGGAGGAACCGTTATATAAATGTTTACATAAATTAACAGAACCAAAGTATTCCTGTGGAATAAATGGCGTTTTTCTCACAGATGATTCAGTCAAACATTTGTTGTTTATAATCCACGCAGTCAATAAGACCAGGGTAGCGTTGTGCGCTCATTGATTCCCGGGTATCTCCAGTACAGTGCTCCGTCTCGAGCTGCTACTACCTTACCTGGAACACAAGACCAATTGAAATGACCACCCAACTGCACCAACCCAAGCAATCATTCATTTTGTTCCACATCTTGGGATAATGTTGCGTCGTTAACTGCTAATGTGAACTCAGTGTGCGAGCCATTAACATATGTTTAGAGATTTGGGAGCCATCTAGCACCATAGAAACTTTGCTTGTCCAGAGGTTACTACCCTAGATTCTGAGGCGACAGAGGGGTAAATTCGAAAAAAATATGCTTTTTATTTACCCTATGTAGAAATAGCATCTCTCCAAATAGGACATGGGAAAGTGGTTGATTTCATGTCAATAATAGCAACGTTCTTACAGGCAAGGCACGTACTTTGGATTTTCTTTCGAAAACAAAATGTTTTTCTTCAACTGCATCTCCTCATATACCTGTTTTCTACATCTGCCTCTCCTCGACTTGCTGGCATTGATGATCTGCATCAGGTTTGGAGGCAGACTGCTTTGCTAAAATCTCTGCATTTGATTGGTCAGCTTATTATCCAAGATGATTCATGTATGCCCCGGGCTCTCGTTAGCGATAAATTCTTATTGGTCGATTGAATGACATAACTGACTCACTGGGTGCGTAACCATTTATCAACGATTGAGGCTCCAGTGTAGGAATACCCTCCTTGAAATCTGACGTACGATGATGAATAATGTTGGAAGCTAAAGGTGGAGCGTTCTATACACGTTTTATGACAAGCTTTTTATAGCAGATAAAACGTGGAAACGGCCGCGGAGAGCAAGCAAAAACGTCCCACTCAAAAACAGCAGTGTTGCGAAAAGATCTGCCTGCACAAAGGAAAATCATCTGTGGAGATAGACATTAAAACTCAATACATGAATCTGAGGAGAAACTTTTTTGTATCTAAAATGAAGGTTACAATGTTATTCCTTCTCGATCTTCTGTCTTTGCGTCAATTTTACGGATCACACAGGGTATTTGATCCTTAAATGCCTTAATAGCCTTCGAATGCGGTTTGTTGATTTGCTATTCGTGAAACGGAAGAAATAAGAAAATATTTTAATGTGATGCCAATTGATATGAAGGTTCGAGTTGAGAGCACAAGGGATGTATCTAATAGTGAAAGAGAGTCGATCAGCAGCGATAGTGAAGATGACAAAGAAGAATCAGATGTGCACGTGGAATTCACTATACGAGTTGACGAGAATCCTGCCAATAGGAGACGCAAACACAGCATATATGGGTAAGACGCTGGGCTACTGACGCTGAGTTGGTAAGACTGTATAAATGCGGGGAAAGCTCGTGGTGATGATGTAAATAGGGAATATTGTGATGGACAATGTGCATTAGATCGTTTTTGGCACTATAGGGCGCGTTTCGGGCTTGCATTTTTCTGAAATGTGATAATAAACCCAGTAATGTCAATGTCCAAATAACTCGTAAGTACATAAAAACTAAAGGTTAAAACGGTCAACAAAATGTCACCAAAGGCAGCGTTTAATTCTTCTGGAATCGTCCTCTTTTCTTGTAAATCCGATTGGCTTTAAAACATATCAATAACATTCGCCTAAGAAAGTAAACAAACCGCTGTGACCTCAGTGACTCATGCATTCATTCCTTTATTTCCATTGCCAATCTTAACGTCCACGTATACTGACTAGACATACTGTACTGAAGCATTTTAGTCGACAGCAAGAGAAAACATTGTGCTTCTCAGATATAATAATCAACGCACATCGTAGCATTTTTCAGTGACTATAGTTGAATTTAAATGGTTACATTGAGAAACGCATGAGACGGCCTTCGATGCCATTAAAATGTTTCCCTTTCCTTATCATTCAATTGCCCCTGAACCCGGCGCTGTGCTTGCACCTGCAATGCCTACCAGAACGCTCTGGTATGCACGCACCTGTTAGAGCCAGTATTTATATGTCTGTTATTCTTTCTTTCTTTCAAACATACTAAATGACACGAGACGATACAAACGCAAATTGAAAACGCACATCACCGCGTGTTACAGATGTGAAAACACATTACTTTGATCGTGAACAAGTAACTTTGATGGTGAACCTGAGTAGCTGGGTGCCATTTTGACCAGTGCCTCGTATGTCCCAAGGTCAATCACAGTAAGGTTACCTAAAGTACACATTGCAATAGCCTGTGCAAATACACGTTATTTTGTCGTCAATATACACTGCCCTAGGCTGTTGGTATACATATATATCAGGTCTTTATATGTGAGGAAGTTGTGCCGCAGTAAAAACTTAATGAAACAAAAACCACACAACACAGCTGTTGGACCATGCGATTTCTACCAACGCGTTCGTTATATTCATGGAAAATATCGGCGGCGAAAGGTTAATATATATTTAATCCTTGTATCGACAATATTTTCAATATTCGACGATATATATATATATATATATATATATATATATATATATATATATGATCAGTAAATCTTTTCTGTATGTAATACGCGAAGTAGTCCCGTTCCACCACAATCACAGCGTTTATCCTTTTTTCTTGGACTCAGCCGTCAAAACATGATTGTCTGAGCCTAGACACAATAGACCAGGGCAACAAGGATGGCCCGATATAAAATGGAATTTGTAACAAAAATACTTTATTTTGGAAATTGTTAGGGAAATAAGAAGATTCGGGAAATTTATCACGGTCTTTAATTCTACTTTATAGCGGAGCAATCTGATTATTTTCGAGGATTTTTAAATTAAAATGAAATAATCGCACCTACGAAATTGTCAGTTATCTTTTAGATGTAAAATATCCGCGCGTCTTTCAAATAATTACCCTATATTTCACGGCAGTTTTGGTCTATTTTATTATTGATGTATTGTTTCTAAATCACGTCCAGTTATTTTTGCAGTTTCAGTTGTGAGGATATATTTGTCGTTGAATAAGTGTGGTTATTATATAAAGCCAATTCAAATAATGATCGAGCTTGATTGCAACATGTCAATTTCATTTTGATGCATGTGATCTATTCTAAGGACACGCAAACGTATTGTTATGAGGCGCTGTGGAAGTCTGCAAAGATATATGGTATCCACGGCTGTCATATAGAATTGCCAGGCTGATTTGGCATATGAAGCTGGATACAGCCTTACAATATTCTTCATGTCTGTTTTGGTATTGAGGCCGTTTTGTATGGTGTTTAGATGAAAATGGAATTACAGAAACATATATATATATATATATATATATATATATATATATATGGGGTATTGAAATGTTTTTGGCGTCTTTTGAAAACAGGATATTCAATTTTCTGCATTAAAACAGAGAGATAAAAGGCAACAGATGGCCTAGATTACAAATGTTAACTGGTTTAAAGAAAATATTACGTACCATAACTCTAAATTATCAGTAGAGATTGAGGAGAAAAAAACAGTGCGTTGATTCTGATTTATACATTTGCCGGGTATTAAAAGTGACAAGTAGGGGTGCTGATATTTAGGAAACGTGTACTTTGTAATATGTTGCAGCCCACAGCAGACTGGCTTCTGAACGAACGCCACGGCGCCTTTTGGGATTATTGCCAAACGTGGAATAAAGTCTTAACTTTCAGAGAGCTGTTACATATCTCAGTGTTTCAAAGAATAATTGGGGGATGTGTGTTTCATTCTTTACAAACTACTGGGAATTAGTTCCATAGCCTCTAGTATGATGCAATGCATCCAAAAAGACGCGTGGCTAATGAAGAGAACGCCGACATATGGGTTAATTGCACCTTCCAGGTGAAAACGGGAACGCTGCCAAAGTGTGTGTAGGGCGTGCTGGGACACAGTGAAGCCTCAGAGGATTGTTTTTATTGGGCTACAGAAAAGTGTACAGTCTGATCATATTTTAAGGCGATGAAACGCTCTTGAAGGGCACACTGAATGAAACAGCGATAATTTTTACCCTGTTAATGTATTATATTATTAGCGGTTAATATTCCCTTTGTCATAAATTAATTTCTCTAAATGGTTTACCTGTAAATCAGTTCATGGAAAAGAATGTTTAAACACACGATCGTTGTGAAAATAATCTGTCTACATATAGGTTTTTCTAGGCTAGAAAGAGTAACATATTAAGGAGATATGTGATACAATGATAATTAAGACGAAAACATATTTATGACAAAAACACCTGAGGTCCAATACTGATTAACAATCAACGCACCAGTTCCACGTGGTTTTCTACCTACTTGCTGAGTGCGATTGGAATTTCTTATGCTTAATGAAAGGGCACCATTTTGTGAAACAACAAGCAACCCCAGGGTTGTAACATTGATAACAGGTATCCTGATGCGTTGTTTATCTATTCTATCGATTTTACACCTGACGTAGTTTTAGCACATGTTCCTCTATTTTCACTTGCATCTAGGAGGCGTGCCATTGTATGGTGTGTGTATGTTCTATTGCTGAGTGTATATGGTTTTTGTCTTCTCTTACCATTGTATACGTGTTGTGTTGTCAATGTTTAGTGTATATATGTTCTGTTGCCAGTGTATAGTGTATATGTGTTCTGTTGCCAGTGTATAGTGTATATATATGTTCTATTGCCAGTGTACTGTATATATATGTTCTGTTGCCAGTGTACAGTGTATATATGTTCTGTTGCCAGTGTATAGTGTATATATGTTCTGTTGCCAGTGTACAGTGTATATATGTTCTATTGCCAGTGTATAGTGTATATATGTTCTATTGCCAGTGTACAGTGTATATATGTTCTGTTGCCAGTGTACAGTGTATATATGTTCTGTTGCCAGTGTACAGTGTATATGTGTTCTGTTGCCAGTGTATAGTGTATATGTGTTCTGTTGCCAGTGTTTAGTGAATATATGTTCTGTTGCCAGTGTATAGTGTATATGTGTTCAGTGTACAGTGTATATGTGTTCTGTTGCCAGTGTACGTGTGTTCCTTTGCCAGTATATAGTGTATATGTGTTCTATTGCTAGTGTATGTGTGAATAAGTGCTCTGTTCTTCTTTTCTAGAATACTCTTCTGGAATTTCAGTTCCTTGCGTGTCTGTGTTCTTTTAGAATTTCTTTTAGAATGGATTTAGGAAAATAAACGTTTTGGTTGGGTTTTATAGCGTTATATCTCCTCTCTTATATTTATGATAAATGCCCAAGTAATTTCTGTTGAGTTAATATGATCATACCATATTGCTGCCGTGATATTTAGCGATCATTTATTCCCTATCTGCTTTGACCTTTACCTGGTCCAAAGAACCAAAACCTTTTACCTTTTAAAGGGAAAGCAACTGGACAGTTAGACAGGTGTAAAGATAGTTATCAACATTATGAACCACCCTCGGTCATTCAGTAAACATTTTACTGGACCCTGCTGGGCCATGGAGCAAATGTGGCTGAGGCGATAGTCAGTCAGGTTCAGGGTGACTCCGAATTTGTCGGTCACGTAAACAGTGAAGTGAATTTGTGATCAAATTTCGCAGAATGAAAAAAGGCCCGGGGGGGGGGGGGGGGTAAGCGGAAATCTGAATTGAAAGTTTGAGCGGTCCAGAATCGCACAATGGAATACAGTGGTGTCTTCCCTTATGTTACAAGACACAATACAGCAATCGCAAAACATGCTTCTACTGTACTTTGATAATTATCGTTAACATAAACTGATATAGGAAAGAGACCTAGATTGACTTCGCAAGTTCGCCAGGTTATGGTAATCAAATGACAAGCAGAACCAAAATTCTAAAAATAATATTTTCAATGTTTATAGTAATGCATTTTTTAAACATACATTAACTTAATGAACTTATGCACATAATGTTAACGGCGCAGTACATAAATTGCTTACTTGTTAGTATGATAATATAAGTATTAATCAGCATGTTATTTAGATTTGTCCATTCATGTAGTTTTGAGGCTGCTACAGGATTTTTGTTTAATTTCCCATGGAGATGGCTGGTACATGTTCCCATGGCGATGGCTGGTACGTGTTCCCATGGAGATGGCCGGTACATGTTCCCATGGAGATGGCTGGTACATGTTTGAGATTCACCGTGATAGTATTTATTTTAAGATGTCTGTGTCCATTTGTTTTCCAGCGTTCCTACCTTCCAGGAATTACCAGAGGAAACACTAAGTAAACTTGCAGATGTTCTAGAGGAGGTAAGCCACTGTTTATTCTTTTATTTATTTTTGAAACTGAACTTGTATTCACCTTCACTTTAACCTAATAAACTTGACTGATATTGGTAACGGCATATAGTAGTACTTTGGACAATAGCACAGTCAGCCACCCTCTGCCCCAGTGTCAGCCACCCTCTGTCCCACTGTCAGCCACCCTGTCCCAGTGTAAGCTACCCTCTGTCCCAGAGTAGGCCACCCTCTGTCCCACTGTCAGCTACCCTCTGTCCCACTGTAAGCCACCCTCTGTCCCACTGTCAGCTACCCTCTGTCCCACTGTAAGCCACCCTCTGTCCCACTGTCAGCCACCCTCTGTCCCAGTCTCAGCCACTCTCTGTCCCACTGTCAGTCACCCTTTGTCCCACTGTCAGTCACCCTCTGTCCCACTGTCAGCTACACTCTGTCCCATTGTCAACCAACCTCTGTCAGCCATCCTCTGTCCCACTGTCAGCCATCCTCTGTCCCATTGTAAACCATCTGCCTAGCCACATAATACGTTTGCTTACAGAGGATATTTTGTTATGGAAAAGTTGATGTTTATTTCAAAATAAGGCAATGTGTTTTCCAGTTGTAATTCGCACATGTCGTTGCTCGAATTCTGATCCTAGAATAGTGCGGATATATTGACAACATTGTATTGCCTGTTGCCCAGATTGTTTTGTTGGCACTGTTAATAGGTTTAAAACAAAGCGAGTTATGAATTGCGAGTTTGCGTCCTGTTTGTAACTAGAAATAACTACAGGCTTATAGACTGCACATTTCATCAGTATTATTAATTCAAAGCCACATGCAAATATAAACAGTGGCTTACTTTACTGCGTCGGATCTGATTTGCTCCCCATTGAAACTATTAGGTGCCGAGTAACAACTGGGACGGTTTTCTTTGAAAGGTGGACTTTATTGATCTTGTTTCTTTTATGTATTAAGCAAAAAGGTACCATCAAGTGTACTGCTCTAAACAGAAAGTTGAAAGCGGCTCTTGTCAGCGGGAGAGGGGTAGAGCTGATTTACCTTTGAATATGATTTAAAGCATTCCTTGGGTAGATTAGTTAAATGGTTAAAGTCGGTTCATTGCTTCAATGGAAATTACTTGAGTTTATGCAAGAACAAGAAAAACGAGTTTTATCTATATGCAACCAGATCAACTCTTCCCGCATAACCACGCAAAAGCCCTTTTTCACTTGGATACCCAAAGGCGCTTTGAAATCGAAGATTCAGTTTTACTGCCGTATGAACCGGTATTCCTTCTTAATGACTGGCAACAGGGTGGGGTAAGATTGCCCTCACATGCCATCAAAGACGAGGTTAAGAGCAAGATTGATTAATGACAATTGTGTCTCTTTTTATTGAGATACTGGAAAAGAGTCGCTAAATAACATTTTTAAAAATTTCATTTGTAAAGTCTACAGAGCATATTTTAATGGATTTTTACTCTTAATAATGATTATTATTATTAAATCTGTAATGTTTTTTAAGATTAAAAGCAACTTGTTTGCTGTCCTCCGTATATGTCAATTTCTGTTGTGATTGCACCAGTTCCAGTTTGCTCGTTGTAAAACACATCAAATGGCATGTTTTTTTCTCATTACTCATTACTGTAAAAAAAAAATCATTAAAAACACCAACATAAATGTATTTCATACGAACCAACTGGTTGTGATGGCTAGACATCAAATCAGTTTATTTCAAGAGTTATTATGCTTTGATTTCCAATGGAACATCTTATTTTTGGGGTTAGGAATAGTTTGCATCTCTTGGAGTGCCTCTCCAGAGGTTGATGGTTTCAACCGCCCAGGGTAATGCCAAGCGCTCCCACTTGACCTTCTGGTCGTTGAGTTGGGTGTCTGTAAACACGCTAACTGACATGTTCGATATGATCTACAGCAACCGGTGCCACAGAGGTCGATTTGCATTATAGGGGCCCTGTGGGATGTTTTAACTGAGGCTCTTTGGGGTCTCTTCTTTGCCTGTGCCTAGCAGGGCTGTGTATTGTAATTATTATGTGTAGGATTTCTCACTTCATTCTGAGGATATACCCATGATATAAAGGTGCAAAACCAATTAAATGCAGTCACATGTCGTTTCTTAATTTTCCCGCTTGTCATGTACCTTGTGATCCCGTGGTACTATCTTGTCTTTACTATTTGTCTTTATTCAGTGATCCCATGGTACCATCTTGTCTTTACTATTTGTCCTGTATTCAGTGATCTCATGGTACCATCTTGTCTTTACTATTTGTCCTTTATTCAGTGATCTCGTGGTACCATCTTGTCTTTACTATTTGTCCTTTATTCAGTGATCTCGTGGTACCATCTTGTCTTTACTATTTGTCCTTTATTCAGTGATATCGTGGTACCATCTTGTCTTTACTGTTTGTCCGGTATCCAGTATTCTCGTGGTACCAACTTGTCTTTACTTTTTGTCCTGTATCCAGTATTCTCGTGGTACCATCTTGCCTTTACTACTAGATCTTAGCGATGAGAAAGCTTGTATTCAGTGGTCTCATGGTTTCTTTTCAGGCTCATTACAACAGTGGAGAATATATCATACGGCAGGGAGCCCAGGGCGACACCTTCTACATCATAGCAAAAGGCATTGTGAGTAACTGTAACAGCGACCTTCCTATAATAATCATTATTATCGCTTTTAATGTAACTGCATCTTACCCATAAACAGATACATGTAGGATAGATTACAAAAAAATCTGGTCGGCTAATAAATTAACTCGTGGCTTTATGAGGTAAAAATACAATTTATGTACACCGTGATTATCTGGAAAATTGCTCAGTTTTGCCCAGTTGTTGTTGCGTGACAAGCGTCCATAAACACATTTTAAGGAAATAAGAGAAAAGGGAGAGGCCTTGAAGAAAAGTCGTAATGCAGAAACCGAGAGATTAATAATAAAATTCGAACTATGTTTTGGGATTTCTTAAGGCAAAGCTAAAGCCTAGATTACATTTGCCACGGGCGCCGTACGATGGAATCGTAAACGATTGCCTGCACGATTTTTTGACATCGTAAGGGGCTGCAGGCCACGCCGAGTATGTCTACATTACATACGGTCGCCCTGCCAATCTAGCAAATGGCCTTGAAGCCAGGTCGTGAAAGATCGGTTTGTCGGTTGAAAGCAATCATATATGGAACTCTTTCAGCCACTGTGCAGTTGACGTAAAGTGTCCGTGCGGTTGTATTGCAATTTGATACGCTGTCGGTGCAGCCCCTTGGCGTATTTGGCCATCAAATTGAAACTTTTGATTAACTTTTTAAAATCGTTGGAAGCGTGTAAGGGTCACAACACCAACACCAAAAACAAACTTCACAACACCAACACAGTTTTGTTTTTGGTGTTGGTGTTGTGAAGTTTGTTTTTGGTGTTGGTGTTGTGACCCTTACACGCTTCCATAGATTTTAAAAAGTTAATCAAAAGTTTCAATTTGATGGCCAAATACGCNCATGGTACCATCTTGTCTTTACTATTTGTCCTGTATTCAGTGATCTCATGGTACCATCTTGTCTTTACTATTTGTCCTTTATTCAGTGATCTCGTGGTACCATCTTGTCTTTACTATTTGTCCTTTATTCAGTGATCTCGTGGTACCATCTTGTCTTTACTATTTGTCCTTTATTCAGTGATATCGTGGTACCATCTTGTCTTTACTGTTTGTCCGGTATCCAGTATTCTCGTGGTACCAACTTGTCTTTAATTTTTTGTCCTGTATCCAGTATTCTCGTGGTACCATCTTGCCTTTACTACTAGATCTTAGCGATGAGAAAGCTTGTATTCAGTGGTCTCATGGTTTCTTTTCAGGCTCATTACAACAGTGGAGAATATATCATACGGCAGGGAGCCCAGGGCGACACCTTCTACATCATAGCAAAAGGCATTGTGAGTAACTGTAACAGCGACCTTCCTATAATAATCATTATTATCGCTTTTAATGTAACTGCATCTTACCCATAAACAGATACATGTAGGATAGATTACAAAAAAATCTGGTCGGCTAATAAATTAACTCGTGGCTTTATGAGGTAAAAATACAATTTATGTACACCGTGATTATCTGGAAAATTGCTCAGTTTTGCCCAGTTGTTGTTGCGTGACAAGCGTCCATAAACACATTTTAAGGAAATAAGAGAAAAGGGAGAGGCCTTGAAGAAAAGTCGTAATGCAGAAACCGAGAGATTAATAATAAAATTCGAACTATGTTTTGGGATTTCTTAAGGCAAAGCTAAAGCCTAGATTACATTTGCCACGGGCGCCGTACGATGGAATCGTAAACGATTGCCTGCACGATTTTTTGACATCGTAAGGGGCTGCAGGCTACGCTGAGTATGTCTACATTACATACGGTCGCCCTGCCAATCTAGCAAATGGCCTTGAAGCCAGGTCGTGAAAGATCGGTTTGTCGGTTGAAAGCAATCATATATGGAACTCTTTCAGCCACTGTGCAGTTGACGTAAAGTGTCCGTGCGGTTGTATTGCAATTTGATACGCTGTCGGTGCAGCCCCTTGGCGTATTTGGCCATCAAATTGAAACTTTTGATTAACTTTTTAAAATCGTTAGGCCGCAGGCAGTAACAATATCATAGATGGCATTGCGCAGTTCCCGCACGGGCATTGTTCGGTGGACTTGCAGTGATCGTGATAATGGTTGAACCTGTTGGTCTCTTTCCCTCTTATTTGTTGGTTTAGGAGGCATAAGAATAATTAAGATGTTAAATGTTAGTATATCAGAGGAGTTGTTCAAGTCCTTGGTGTAATTCAATTGCAAATATGTGATATTGTGATTTTTCTTTATTTGAACACAATGTTGAAAAAAACCGTAGGGGGCTGCGCCGACATCGTGCCAATCTTCAGTGAAGCCGCACAAAAGGCGTGCGGCAACTGTGATGAGATTGAAAGGGCTCCAGACGATCATTTTTCAAACGAAATGCAATTTTCCCCATGTGAACTCGAGGCAATGTTGGAGAAATGACACGGCTCCCGCATGCTATGTAAACGTACTCACCTTAGCCCGTACGTACCTACTTACGATTTTGAAAAAGATCGTACGGAAAATCGTAACCACCTTCATCGTGGCAAATGTAATCAAGGCTTAACAATTTTGACAGCTCCTTATCGCAGGATTGCCTTGCACTGTTGCGCGATAACCGCAAGTCCACCGTACAGTGTACAATACCTGTGCAATTCCCGTGCGGGGATTGCGCAATGCCATCTCGATATTGTTACGGTCTACGGGCGTACGATTTTAAAATTTTGTCAAAAGTTACATCTTGACAAAATCGTAAAGACTGCGGAGGGCTTAAATCCGCACGGCCATCGTCTACCTCCCCTCGGACGCCATACGAAAAGGGAATTACGGGCTGTAAACGTGCACCGTGCGGGCGCCGCATTTCAAATGTAATCTAGGCTTAACCAATTAAAATGCTTCCAGATAGTGGACGAAGTGCATTAATGCCAAAGGGACTATATAAAACAATAGTGAAATGTTGCCTTGTTTTCCTAACTCTTTCTGATGAGACCTACATTATTTGAACGACCCACGTACCTTATAAGTGTTTCTTACGTTTGCTACGATTCGACGGTCTTCGCAATATGTTATTTAACTGAATTCATACGGCATCTATGCTTTTTGTTGGTATCAGTTTACTAAATTAAGACCCTTATTACTCGATAACCAGATCGATGCGTTTTGCGGAGACAGTAGTCCTCTGTGTTGGGCTGGCTTGAAATATGCAGATTGTTATCGAACATATTGGTATTTGTACGTATACATATGAACATATGAAACTTTGCTGTTTTTATTTCCTAATAAATATATAATATAATTTTATATTAGCCAGCCCCATGGCTTTGAAATATGCAGCCGGGGTAATATTGTCTTCTTTTTAAATTTTAACCATGACCTTTTAATGTATTTTGTTTGTTTGTTGTTCTTGTCAGGTGAAAGTTACGAAAAGAAGTTCAAGTTCCAATGAAGAAGTATTTATTCGTACGCTACAGAAGGGAGACTTCTTTGGTGAAAGAGCTCTACAAGGGCAAGTGGGAATTATTGTTATTGCTATTAATCATGGTTGTATTTAAGTACAATTGGTTAGGGATTTGAATGTCTTCGTGTACTGTGTATCATATATAATAACCTATCGTCCTAAAATGACTTTTTAAATTGCAAAAACAAAATATGTTTTTGTCGTGCGGTTAATAATTGTCTATATCTTTTGAATCAACAATATCATTTTGCACTCTCAGTCGATACATGTATTTCTGTGTGAAGCACACGCGCCACACGTGTACAACTGTATGCCATCTGCACCTCTGGTACGGTCATCGTCAATACTGTATTTAAACAACTTCAAATTTAGCTTTTTAGTTATTTATAATGTAACATCAGTGATATACGGCACCAAATATCATTGTTTCGGTGCCTCACATTACCATAGGTGTGCGTTCCTATGCTGTTTCACCTTCACTTGATCAGTTTATTCAATAAGTGAATCCCCACGATTTCCCCAAATATTACTTTTCATTTATGTGGCTCTCATTTCTTAACAGTTCCCCATGTTTTTTGACTTTCAATTTTACCCAAAATTTCTCACGTGGCCACGGTTTATTGACAATCGAAGGAATACGTTTTAAAGTTAATCCTTTTTAGGTATGAAGTGCAAGGTATTAAGTGATGTGTTTTGCATCACAGTGGTAAATGATTGTAATCAATTATGTTTCCTTACCTCATAATGAATTTGTTCAGTGTTCATTATACGATGTAATTTTACCGAAACCCAGTGAAAATCACATATGAAAATTACTTTTCCCAGCGAAAGGAAGTGTCTCAGTCGTTTCTTCACGTGTCGTACATAACGGCACCATCTACATCTTCCTTCAAAATGTCAGCAGACGACATTAATTTTTATAAGCACGATCTGTCAACAACAACTACCTTATTAATCATAGGAATTAATCAGAGAAATGAAATTGTTAAAAACCTAAATGAAAAGAAACCTTAAAAATGGTCCTTGATAATTGACAAATCGTGACTATGGTTGCATGTTGTTTTGGTGTATAAGATTAGGTGGTATGTAGATCTGTAAGCTGCTCTGATCAGTTTGATACAAGACAGTTGACAACCTCGCTATCTTTCAAATCACTGGTTAACACGTGACACACCGTCTCGTAACTCGTAAACAAAACCTCACGTCAGCGTGTCTTTGTATATATACACGAGGTTCTCAGCTGTTTAGCTAAACGTAAACATGATGACAAGACTGAAGAGGTTATATTCTAACATTCGTGCTATGAGTATGTCGTGTTTAGGAAAGTCGAATAGGTGCGTTACTGTGGATATGATTAGAAAAGATACATGATGGAAATGAAAAATCGGATTGATTTGCAGAATTTCCAACAAAACCTATGGTTTTGCTTTTTCATGATTTGATCTATTTGAATAAGAAGATTTTGATTCGAGATTTTTAATTTATTGTTTTTTTTGCGAGTTGCGTGACAAGTCACGAAGATGTTCTTAAGTGTCTGTGTGTGATTCAGTTGAAATTGAAAACTAGTTGCGCTTCTGCAATGGAAAGGACGGACGTTTAAATATTAATTTTCATTTTAGAGAAGACACACGGACTGCTAATATCATAGCCGCGGATTCTGAAGGCGTGGATTGTCTGGTAATAGACAGAGAGTAAGTACATATGAAGTCAGAGTAGGTTTTTATCTGAATATTACTTTTATATTGTTATATGTATAATGTACTATTATACTATGATTTATTTTATTATATGTATTATGTACAAGTATGCTATGATACATATCATTTTATGTATAAAGTATAATTAATTATATTTCATACACACACATGTATTTAACATGCTGTTTGCGCAAGGTCCGATTTTTAACTGCTCTTCAGCAACAGGTTTGAAATGTTATTAAAACAGTGGTGAAAATTCATCTAAATATCACGTACATTAAGAAAGGTAACAAAAAGGAAAGGAACGATAACAATTGATACACTAGTAATTTAATAGCAATAATAATAGAACTGAGCTGACGGATTTTGATTTCATTATGATTTGGGATTCCTTTGCAATTGATGAAAGTCCGTTCTTTTCATAACTGTAATATTTGGACACACACACACACACACACACACACACACACACAGTTCACACACACACACACACACACACAGTTCACACACACACACACACACACAAATATGACAGTCAGTTTATACATGTAAGAACGGAGCTGAAATTCGAACATGCTGCGACCATATTGGCCAAATCAATTGTAGATCTAAACAAGATATAAACAAGATAGGTTTCTCATTGGTTTCCTGTTCTTATAAACCACATTGGATAGAATGAAACTAAACTTGAATAGACCATGAAGACAATTTAAGATGAAATATTATTTAAACATTTTAAACGTACCTTGTATCAAAACTGTGAACCCCGCTACATATATTAGTACATGGTATAAATACCTTATATCAAACTGGTGCTTTATAGCGGAATCACTGTGCGTGTTGTTAAATAGATGGTATCTTTTTTACTGTGATTTCTCGTTGTACTGATATACTGTGATATCTTGTAAGTGTGTTCTGGGAAAGCATTATATTGTTTACAATTGCCTTTAAAATACTGCCAAACCAAGGAACCAATGGTTTTGTAATCTTCATTACGTCTTTAAAAATTTTGGGGCAGCTTTCCAGTTTTTTTACCATAGTTACACACTGGCTTTAAGAACAGCTCGATAGATTTTTTGTGATAGTGAAAATACCGCGGATATAGAAAGTGGCGTCCATGAGAGCTGCCCCCGGTATTTATAGAGCAACATTCATGAATGGTGTATTATAGCACTTCATTGTGGTCGTAATAAGATATATTTGTGTCTATTTATGAAACCCAAGACCACATCTTTAAGTTGTTTGTCATATAAGCTTCTTTGAAATTGTTTGTAAGAGAACTTGCGTGTTGAAACAGAGCTCGCAATGAACAACATCCTTTACATGTTAAATCGCTACACGAATGACGTGGGCATGTGTAAAACCGCGTTTCTATTTTAGTGTCCTATACATGCCGTGCAATTTTTAGACTGTCGTGTTCCTTAAACGACCCGGCACGTTTTAATGTCGAGTGTTTGAACATGGCACGTTTAATGTCGACTGTTTGAACATGGCACGTTTAATGTCGAGTGTTTGTGTGTGTGTGTGTGTGTGTTTTTTTTTTTGTTATTCTGATCACCAAAAAAGGAAATATGCTCTGGTTCAGATATCGATTTTTTTTTATTCATTGCAGCTCTTACAATCAGTTTATTAGCAGTCTACACGAGTTACAGAGAGAATACGCCGATGAAACAGACTCTTCAGAGAAGTACGTAAATGCCACGTGGTCATGCCTTCACCTTGTCGCAGTGTTAGGCCCATGCTTGTAATATATTCAGACTTTCATAAGTAGATAAAAGAAGGGGGGAAGGGGGGGGGTACGGTTCATATTTACTGAATTTATATTTTTACCAACGACAATCACGCCAGTGTCATGAGCAATTAACCCTATGTGTTGATATACTACGTACGTCTGTTTTATGCAATGAGTTTGGTCTAAATCTTTTCAGAACAGACAATGAGTTTGCCAAACTGCGTCTCAACGATCTTAGCGTTCTCTCCACGCTAGGAGTAGGGGGGTTTGGACGAGTAGAGCTGGTAAGGAAAATGTAATTTTTTCATTAAATATTTTCTGTACACACCTTCCAATTTTGCGTTTACTGCTCATGTTGGGATTATTTATACTTCCTCAAAACAACTTGATAAGAAGATATTGTCAGGTACATCCGACAGAGGCAAAAAATAGCAGTTGAACTCAAAGTCATGGTGTATTAATAATCCGTAAATTAATCTAAAAGTGAAACTTACATTTGGGTGGATTAATATGAACATCGAATGGCCAGAGGTACTTCATGTTTGCGATTATGAATTGAAGAATCTTGATATTAAAAGTTGAAAGTACCCACATGCGCTTTTAGATTTTATTTTGTGATATGTTTTAATATCTGGTGTTATTGAATTTGAATATCCTTCTTGTTTTTCCAGGTCCAGATAAGCAATGACACAAAACGAACATTTGCACTTAAACAACTAAAGAAACATCACATAGTGGAAACGCGTCAACAAGAACATATCATGAATGAAAAAAGCATTATGTCGGATGCCAGGTCCGAGTTTATAGTGCGGTAGGTGCAGTCTTGGTTCTCGAGGTTTTTCAGAAAACTGGGTGAGAACAACACGCCATCTGTGGAATTTAACATAGTATTATTTTATATTATATTATCTTTTATGTTGCTATCCAAATAAGGGCCACTCATTGTGCAGTACACGTGTAAATAAGATCGCCAAATAGGTCAAAAGTACAGCTTTCCCCCAATCAAATAATATTAAAAAACTGCATATAAATTAACGCACAAATGAGCTATAGAAATAACAAAATTATTAAAAGGTTGCAGTCAGTAAAAAAGTTACGCTTAATTGATGTGTTATGTTTCAGATTGTATCGTACATTTAAAGACCGCAAATACCTCTACATGTTGCTGGAAGTTTGCCTTGGCGGCGAAGTGTGGACATTGTTAAGAGACAAGTACGTATGACGTCAAACTGACTTCTTATGGAATATTATGACCTAGTTCTAGTTAACCCATAACCCTGGAATATAATAACTTAGTTCTACATATCCCATAACTTAGGAATAGAATTACTTAGTTCTATATAACACAACTCTGGAATATAATGACTTAATTCTGTATGACACATATACAATAGTATGAAGACACTTCTCTTACCATATTTATATTAAGGCCCATATTTATATTAAAGACCAATAGTATGAAGACACTTCTCTTACCACATTTATATGAAAGGCCAATAGTATGAAGACACTTCTCTTACCACATTTATATGAAAGGCCAATAGTATGAAAACACTTCTCATACCGTGTTTACATAAAAAGTATGAAGACACTTCTCTTACCGTGTTTACATAAAAAGCCAATAGTATGAAGACACTTCTCTTGCCATGTTTATTTGAAAGGCCAATAGTATGAAGACACTTCTCTTGCCATGTTTACATGAAAAGCCAATAGCAGGCCACACACTGCCTTTTGGACTCCAACCAAATTCACTAATATGTATCATGATAAAGCCTCTTTGAAGTGGGAGAGGGGAGGGACTACGTGTCAGTATCTTCGGATAAATGTATGTAGTTGGCATTAAGAACACAGTGGTTCTAGAACACATATGTCATTAAGAGCACATTGGCTCTAGAGCACATATGGCATTAAGAACACAGTGGTTCTAGAGCACATATGTCATTAAGAGCACATTGGCTCTAGAGCACATATGGCATTAAGAACACAGTGGTTCTAGAACACATATGTCATTAAGAACACAGTGGTTCTAGAGCACATATGTCATTAAGAACACAGTGGTTCTAGAACACATATGTCCAACCGATAAATTCAGTTGACAAGCCAACCACTGTTGACATTTTGCAACGCGCCGCGAGAGCACCCTTTCACTTACGAGGCCTAACTCTCAACTACGTGGAACTGAGCTACAGGAGTTTTACAAACCACGCCTTGCACATATAATCTCGTGAGGCTGCTACTTGTACTAAGTACCTGTCTGCCGGTTACTTGCTCTCCAACCGGGTTTGGCCCTTTGACAAATAGAGATCGAATGTATCTCAAATCAAGCCTCTCAATTCTGTGTCGTCTAAGTGTTCCTGAATAGGTTTTGGTTTTAATCTTAATGTGGCACGACTTGATACCATGTAGCATTTTAATAACATATATAATTATGTACCGCTAACTTGCAATAATTCATTGGTGGCAATTTGTAATTCTGAAAACAGCCTTCACAATGTAAGCGAAGTGTCTGCCCATCCATTTTCTTGCTAATTAAATTACGTCAAGATTGTTGTTTTGGCATTTATGATTTGGGGAGATTGGTTATGCTAACATATGTTAATGAAATGTTATGGATCAAGTACACTGGTACAACATTGCCCGTCATGCTGGATGCCCGCGCACCTGTATATTAAATGCCTGTTTACTCGTTTAGTTTTCAAAACTTAACTAGTGTGTATTGAAATGAAAAAACGGCATACTATTATATGTATATGTATATGAATATGTTTATATTATATGAGTAATGACATATTGACAGTGAAATGATTATATTCCAGAGGCTCATTTGATGACCAAACAACACGGTTTTACACAGCATGTGTTGTGGAGGCATTTGGATACTTACACACTCGCGGTATTGTTTACCGGGATCTGAAACCAGAGAACCTGCTGCTGGACACCCTAGGATACGTCAAACTGGTGAGTGTTGCTAGGTAACATCAAACTGGTGAGTGTTGTAACGTCATATTGGTGAGTGTTGCTAGGTTACATTTAAAAGCGGAGTGCTGCTACGTGTTGGATATTGGTACATGACAGTGGTTAGGGTGCTGTTGTCATATTATTTGTGTATCAAATTGGTGAATGTCCCGAGTTGACTTTAAGATATGACATTTGAGTGAGACCTCAGTGATACGCAGAATATGTAAAATTGACTGTCAAACACCTCAGAATCGCTGATTATTACTCAGTCATACATACGTGTTTATTATTAACAAACCCCAACAGAAATACTTATGCTTCTTCATCCCATCACTTCACACTGAAAAGTTTAAGGTAAATACATATCCAAATGTAAATTACACAATGTATTGAATTTCAGGTTGATTTCGGTTTTGCTAAGAAGATTGGATATGGCCGGAAAACGTGGACGTTTTGTGGCACACCAGAATATGTCGCTCCAGAAATAATCCTCAACAAAGGTCACGATATCTCCGCAGACTATTGGTCGCTAGGGATCCTCATGTTTGAGTTGCTGACTGGAAGGTACTCGTTTGATCATGATAGTGTTTCTATATGACACATATACGTTTATATTTATAGATAGTGTTGCTAGGGGCAGAGTGTTACCTGACATTGTGTTGCTAAGGGCAGAGTGTTATCTGTGACACTTTGTTGCTAAGGGCAGGGTGTTACCTGGGACATTGTGTTGCTAGGGGCAGAGTGTTACCTGTGACACTTTGTTGCTAAGGGCAGAGTGTTACCTGTGACACTTTGTTGCTAAGGGCAGAGTGTTACCTGTGACAGTGTGTTGCTAGGGGCAGGGTGGTACCTGTGACACTTTGTTGCAATTGCTAGGGGCAGGGTGTTACCTGTGACACTTTGTTGCTAAGGGCAGAGTGTTACCTGTGACACTTTGTTGCTAGGGGCAGGGTGTTACCTGTGACACTTTGTTGCTAGGGGTAGGGTGTTACCTTATTAAGTGCTGTTGCTGTTACATAAAATGATCATTTCAAATAACGGACAGTTAAAGTGTATATGAACATTTGAGTTCACATATGAAACGGTTTTGATTTCTCAAAGCCGTGTTATTACCTGATGCATTTGCTTACTTTTTAGTCCACCTTTTACTGGATCAGATCCGATGAAAACTTACAATCAGATACTGAAGGGCATAGAAGCTGTAGACTTTCCAAGAAAAATAACCAAAAATGCACAAAATCTTATCAAAAAGCTGTGCAGGTGAGTACTCTGAATTAACGGCTGGTCCAACTAGCGGCAGATCTCGGTGGGAAATTATAGACGAGTCCAGAAGTGCACTATCGTTAACTGCGTACCAAATTACAAATTGTTACAATAGTTTAATGGTGAAATGCAATTTATTACATAATTAAAATTGTGGCTTGTTATGCATGGGATCCGTTCGTGATTTGTAGATGTCTCCTTAGTTCTTGTGGTATTTATGAATAATCGGAATAGTACCAGATTAATTAATGTCATGCAGCACATCGTACACTATATATGTCTTCGTTTACTGCATTTTTAGCCACCATACACAAGGTTAAAATTGATATAAATTGGGCTGTATGTATTCATTTTACATGTACTTACATTATTGTCAGCGCTGTTTTGCCGTGGTATGTAGTCACCAGTAGCTTTGCTGTATTCTAGGGAGTCCCCTAGCGACCGACTGGGTTATCAACGTGGTGGGGTCAAGGACATACAGAAACACAAGTGGTTTGAAGGTTTCAACTGGGATGGGCTGAAGAAACGATCTTTACAAGCGCCCATAGTACCATCTGTGAGTCCTCTTTACATCATACATGTATGACCTTCACTTTAAACGGCTTCTCTGTGGTCACTGTGTGAGTGCGTGGCTCAGCACGTGCTACCTGGTCTCAATTAATGCAGAGTAGAGTGAAGCACAGGAAAAGCAAATGTAACATGCTTATATTTAATTTGTTGGTTTCCGACACCTACACGAATTCTGAATACGCAGCACGTGAAGCCATACGTATATGTTAATAAAAAGTTTACAAAGAACATTTCAAGAAAGGATTTCTCTATCTCTTCCTCCCCTCTCCTCTCTTAAACACTTAAAAGTTGTAAATATATTTCGACATTTGAATTAAGTACCCCGGTAGAAGAAAGTATGTATTCAACTATGCATACGCTGTTTTAAATATTTTTTGAAATCAATTTACAAGATTGCTATATTATTTACAATTATAGGTAAAATCGGCTACAGACACTTCAAATTTCGATGAGTATCCAAGTGACGATGAAGATCCGCCGCCAGATGATCTGACTTTATGGGACAAAGAATTTTAAGGGTCATATCCGCGCCATGTCTGGGGTAGAATCAATGAAGGGTTTTTACAGACCGTAGCCAGTTCCGAATTCATTTGCGCCGCTATGTTGTGTTTGGGTACACGGACCTGTAGACTCTGTTACGAACTCTGTGAGTTTTTGCAATTAGGCAGAAACCGCCCTTTGTGGATGGAAGAAACAAATATGGGACATTCAATTGTCGTAGCAAACTTTGGTTCCTCGGACATCTTTGTGCAGCGTACACAGTCGAATTCATGATTCACAGCTACGTTATACCTGAACACGTGCAGGACTGGATGCCAGTAATGGCCCCTACATTATGTACACGGAGTCGATACGACCGTGTGTGCGTGTGTGTGTGTTTGTGTGTAGGGGGGGCTATCAAAGTGATTGGTTGTATTATGCTTTCTGTTACTGTAAAAGAACGCCTAAAGCGACCAAAGATAGTGATATCTGATATAAAAGCTCCATAAGCTACACCGAATATTTTATTTGATTAGTTGGAACCATTTTGGCGCACAACTGCGTGTTGCATTTCCCTGTTTGCCTACCATAGTTTATACAATGAAGAAGTACAAGAAAACAATGCGATAAAACATTCCAATGGTAACTTTGAGCAGAACCACATTTCAATCACTGTGTCATTCAAGACAAGCTGCAGCCGATTTCTTTGTTTTGAACTGTCAAGTAAACAAAATCAAGTCAGGAGGTGCTTTCACTATCACACTTATTATAACAGAATAGTGGTATTTCTGCAGCCAAATACTTTCATGGTTTCTTAGAATTACATGTATCAGGCTATATACGTAATGCAAACTGTAATAACAAAGCAATGTGGTTAATACATGTCTGTGCCCTTGCCTCAGATTCATCAAGTAATAATTTTCTCTTTATCTATGCATTATTATATCTCTCTCTTAACTAACCAAAGGACAATGTATAATGGTAATTGAATAACATGACGTGAGTCCAGTCATTACTACTGTATTGTATATACTAGCACTAGTGAATGATCATCAGAGCAGTTAGATAATATTGGAAAGAGGATAGTTTTTGAAAGTTAATGAGTTTCAGAATGTAGTGAAATATATATCAGATGTGGTCTTGTGGCTGAACAATAAGACCAGATGGCGAAGATTGTTGAAAGTCACAGATGCCTTCCACATCCAGTGTATAGGCATCATATGTTATGTTATTATTAGTAACAGGCGTTCTCCATAACGGGAAGAAGTGCCAATTGTTTCTTTGAATGAATAGCAATGTATCACATAAAATAATTAAACGAAGTACTTATTCTAATGATTGTTTTGGAGAGTGCCAATTGAAAATTGTTTGTAAGGGCAGGCATGGTTTAACCGATTTGGCCATTATATGTAAATTGAGTTGTAATTAATCATTCCATATGGTATCGTTTGGTTAATTTTCTATTGCCATTTACTGTAGCCCTGTAGCTGGACTCGATTGGCACACACGTAGAGTCAAATAACATGCAAACGAAACGAAGTCATAATACAAACGTACTTGTTTGTTGAATTTGTCATTCAGTTGATAATAAAAACTGAGGAATATTCTTTGTCTCAATTGCTTTCTCATAAATGGTTTTAATTCTACACCATACATATGTATGATGATATGCTGTCAACTGCAAACCTAAACTTATTTCAGTTAACATGCAAATAACAATGTGAACCTTCCAAACCAATCTATTAAAGTTCTGTATTTGTTTTCAAAATTCCTAAAAACTGGTCAACTTCGGTCCACGAAAGATGGGAAATAATAGACAGAAAAGGGAAAGATGTTGAAATTGTGCATAGCTTCTGTTAATCAGATACATTTTCCCCTAAAATATACTTCTCCATCAACTTCAATGAAAAAACACGTGACACCCGTCCACTATTCGTACATACTCTCATTATTTATGTTTATTTTTTCCTATTTCTTTTTCGTCTACCCTGTTTTATCTTATTTATATAAAATGTCTTTTCAAAACATTCGATATACTTTCTTGGGGTTCCCAAGTTGGAATCTTCTATCCTTTCACTTTAAAATGCCTCTTAGTCCATGGGCCAAATACCGAAACCCTAGGCCTTTTCGTTCACTATGTTTTCCTGATAGCTTAGGTCCTAAGCTTTTATTTTCTGCTTGTTTGCCATTAAACTGATGGTGGGTGGGTGTGCTACGGTCGTTGTCATGGTAACACACGGGTTTAAAATTAACATTTCTGAGACCAACAAAATCTAAAATATTTCAAATACATTAACTAAACAGAATTCAAAATCATTCCAGACGTGTAGTCTACGAAGTGCACTATACTTAACAATAAACAAAATTTTCCAAGATGGCGCCAATTTTTGCTGTTTTTTAAAGGAAATTTTGATATTTTTTATATTTTAATTCTTATTTAATTAAGAATTGCAATATCTGAGATATTTTGATGTACCAGTGTTGCATGGGATCTCTACTTTCTGCCCGTAGTGTTTGTTTAAGGTGCAATCTTTTTATTGAGATGAAAAATCCTGAAATCCAACATGGCTACCACAAAACATGTCTTTTACATGTAGCAGTCCAGTCTGGAAATACGGCAGATTTATCATCCAAAATTAAGTTCTTCATTACTTATAGCGTATTGAATATGAAACAGAACCCTTTTCAATTACTTAATTTGGATTATAGCATGGCTTTCAAAATTCAAAAAAGCCACCAATGACCATGAATTTACATCTTTTTAACCGGGGGGGGGGGGGGGGGGGGTCTACATTGGCCCAGAGACTAGAGTACCTTCTTGTTTAAGTTTTTACAACATAATAATCTTTTCACTTCCTATGTCATTGTTTTATCGGTTGTTTTGGATTTCCCCTTAGCATTCACTTTGTTACGCTTTGTCAAGAGTTTGCTACTGATTGATTGTGTAAATTCTGAATGTATTGATGGATATTTTGCTCAGGTTTATCTTCTGTTATTTATCTGTATCTAAAGGTGTACACATTTCTTTTCCAAAAACTGAGTAATACGGTGAATATTTAGTACATTGTGTACAAAATATCATTCTCAGTACCATCATTACTCCTGACATTATACCAGGCCTGTTTGATCTTTGCTACANTATTTTGCTATATTTTTACATAATTTTGACCTGTTACATGTATTTCAATAAACACATTTGTGCAATTCTAAATGGTACTTATTTTTTTTTCTTCTTCAAGAGAAGGACTCGGAAAATTTACATGGGACTCACATTTTGTCAAACATGTGAGTCCCATGGACTCGGATTTTAAAAAAATTATTGAGAACACTGGTAAGCTCTCAACGACTGTGCAATTAGAGAATGTGTTATCTCACATACAGCAATTGATACTCGTGTGATATCGTTTTAGATTTAATAATTTTCATTAAGATTGAATTATCTACGATCTGAATTTAAATAATTTGGATAACCATATGTAGTAAATACAGTAGTAATACATCACAATAAAGAACAATTGCAATCTCTTTTGCCTCCAAAGCGGAGAAAGCGCACATAACCTGTTGATATCTAAATTGTTGGGGGTCAGATAAATGGCGACACATATTTAATTTTTTGCCTGAAACCATTTTAATATATATATGTATAACCTTTTTTGCCATTTAATTTATATGTGAAACCTGGTTCAGGCTTTGTTGAAGGACCAAGGATATCCATATGACGTCTTTCAATCACATTCGCTATCGGTAACCGATTCAATATAACTGGTGCATCTCTTTGTGAATCCTTTACTTTCTGACAAGTTTCACATAATTTCACATCTTCTTGAACAGGCTACGTTTCACGTTAGGGCAAGGGTTAGGTATAACTTGTGCAATGTGCGAAAGAATTGCTAAGTCTGAACAGTACATGTACATCATAATTGATGGTATATTATATTCAAGTATAAACAGTTAAAATATTAATAATGTAGACAGTAACTTATGAAAAATTATCTATGGAGGCAACAAACAAGACAATTCAATAAAATCCTTTAAAATTGTCCATGTTTCAAGAAGTAGAAAGAGAGAAAGCATATCACTAACCTAACGATTTCGCTGTACCGTAAGATTGAATGAAGATCCTGTTTTCTATCTCAATCCCGCCCCAATTTCTATCACAATCCCGCCCCAATTCGTTCATTCGACCTATGTATGAAAGCTGATTTATATGCCTAGTCACGTCATATCAAGTGTGTTGACTTTGAAGTTGCGTTTTTATTTTTATTCATTTATTTTTGTCGTGTGTGTGCGTGTCATTATGACTTAATCAACTCCTAATTCCTCTCTTCGAGATGGAGATTTATTTTGCCTTCTCTTCAACCACACTATAATATTCAAACCGAAGCTTCCACGCGGACGTATGTGGCCTCTTCATTATTATGTAAATCAGGTGAGCGTTTTGGTGAAAGGTGCTCAGATAGGACCAAGGTCAGCAGAAGATGGAGAAGAAGGATTTCCCATGCCATATTGCTGCTACAGCCACATGTAGGCCGAAAAGATGGGACTGAAACCGGCAGCAGTATCTCGTAAGTTCCGTACAGATGATAAAAAATTTATTGTGGCAATTCTTAGTTTTGCATTGACGATATTTTCCCTAAATGGTGCACTATAGGCATAATGATTACGGGGACATCTAACTGACGTGAAGGATACTTTCTCTTAGCTTTCCCTCAGTGCCTTTCAGGCACCCTTTTGTTTCTAATACCATTACTTACCCATGAGGGTTAAATATGAATATATGTTTTTGTATAATTTTAAAGCTTAATTGTGTTTTGTTACTTATAACTCAAATAATGATAATGATACGAATTGCTGTAATGAGCATGCACTGCTTTATCAGATTTCCATACATTGTTTCATGAATGTGAATTTATTCCTTTATTTCCAGTGACTCCAAGCACCGTTAACGAAGTTGCCAGAAGCGTCCTACTCAGAGACACGTTTCGTGTTCGACACATTCAGCCCCACTAGTCTACACACCCGTGCCAAGATTGCCTCCTATGCCGACGTTGGTCTGCTCATTAATTTGCAGGGACGGCATTTAGTACGGAATGTTATGTTTGCTTTTGGTTGTAACATTATCCTTTAAAACGTATAGCAAATTAAAAGAAGAAAAAGATAAGCTTTTTATTTATGACTCTTCTCATAGAAATTAAGTCCATATTAAGTGTCCGCCCTGCATGACGTTGGTTTGCTTTTTTTTTGGTAACTGTATTTTACTGTGTTGTAGTACTGTGCTCTATTTGAACGTGGTGTTTTGGTTGATACCTGTCCATTTTCGAATCTGAAACGTGAGATTTGAAGTTCTTATTTAAGAGAAATAATGTCTCTTCAAAAATGATAGTGATTGCTTTAAAATTATCCTTTATTAATTTCTAAGAAAAGAAATGTGTTTTTATTTGTTACTGAAAATATGTGTGGGCAAATCTGCAACTTGACACCTCACTGTAAACTTGAAGACGTACTCTTATTCATTTTAGATGATGTTGACTTCTGGGAAGGAAAAAAATTGAAACCGCATTACATAATATGCATATAGGACACTTTTAATTACATTCATTGTGTGTTCAGTCGAAAAGGGGACGAGATGTAAATTTACAAAAGACACTGTTAATAAAACGTATAACGCCTTAGAAATCCCAAAATTGTGTAACGGGCAAAATGTGTCCGCGTTACTGCAGAACTGTCCACATGTACTATAACGATCTTTCAACAATTATGATTATGGCACTGTGGCTGTGATATCAGAACTGTGCACATGTACTGTAACGATCTTTCAACAATTATGATTATGGCACTGTGGCTGTAATATCAGAATTGTGCACATGTACTGTAACGATCTTTCAACAATTATGATTATGGCACTGTGGCTGTGAATAAACTTCCTCTGGTTCTCGGTGTTTTCAGTGCTGGGCCTGGATAAAATATCTGTTTTCTGAAACAAAATTAAACCATGGGGTGGGTTAAAGGTTGCCATCCGAAATAAAAATTTATTTAATATTGCAGAAATAGAAATGAGGTCTTTATTTCGCATATGATAAGAAAGCTGTTCCTATAGTTGGCTACAAAAATTTCCGAGGATCGGAATCATTTATGTGCCATTTAGGACTTATATTACAAAACGAAGTGTCGAAAAATAAAAACTGGAAATGGACTTCATTGACATATTATTTGTCCATTAAAATGTGTCTGTAGGACTGACATTAACCATAGCCTTTTGCATTCCATATTTTCAAAATCTTTTGAGCTGTCGCCAAGCCCAATTTTCGGGAGGGTTTTTAGACTGTCAACTTTGTCAATTTTGCTCAAAAACATAGTGAACAATCAATAAGTCTTAAACAAGATTTAATTTTTTCAAATTAGATTATAGGATTTATTTTATCTGTTACACTAAAGTTCATTCTAAAAGTTTGGGCAGTTACTTATTTGAGGATTGTACGGAATTTTCATCTAAAAATGTTATTTCAAAGTATTTTGTTCCTCTAATGGCATATTCAATATTCTACCAAAGTGTATGTAAACCTTAATACTTCGTTTGGTTTGAATTTTTAAAGTGAAAAACATGCCTAATATGTGCAGTTAAGTTGCTCTGTGTTCTTGTTTTAAATTTTTCGGGAGCAAGGGGTGATTGAAAAATACAGGCTTGGTTAGATTTCAGTCCTGCAAACCCATGTTGTGTTATTTGTGCTTAGTGTCATAACTGAAAGCTGAGAACTAGAGTTAATTCTAAGTGAATGTGAAAAGTCACTTCAAGTACACTGATTTTGCGTAACTTTTTCAGTTTTGTTTGTATATTATTCTGAATCTGGCAAAGCCTTGGATAATCTTGTAAACCACCGCTGTCTTTATGTCGCTCCTGATTCCTATGCTTTGCAAATGTAAATTTTCATCCACAGTTACACCGTGTACACTGTATGACGTTTATTTTCGGATTTAGTGCAAAGAAAACATTTTTCTTTAAATATCAATTTGCAAAACAACCAAGAATCTTACAAACATGAACAAATATTGGCTACTGTTCGATTTATGCAAACATCAACAAGGCGACATAAGACAAGGTGTGCTTACATATGCGTGTGCATTGGTGCACGAATGACGCTTACAGCAGATTATACGCATTTTTAAAATTGTTACAATCTCTGAATTTGGACGGAAATATTTTTGATGGAATTCGATGAAGACTAGGCACTTATGCCAACTTTGACAAAAATGTGCCAAGTAAAATTTGTTAAAAATACATTTTGTCTATTATCAGTTCTTGTCAAAGTCTTTCAGATGTTACAATCTTGAACTTATTTTTTTCATAAATCAAAGGATTCCGTCTTTTAGTAACAATGTTGAAAATGCACTTGTTTTATTTACAGATATACCTTTTTTCTGTTTGTTTAATTTCAATTTATTTAATTTAATTCACAAAATGTTATATTTTCATTATTTTATTGCTGTAAATAATTCATTTTGACAATAATAAACGTACAAATATTTTACTTAGTTCAGAACTTGCAAAAGTAATTTCTCTTTTCATAGCTCACCTCGAACTCTTAATCTCCTGCTTACCGTTTTGTCGCCTTATCCGTTGAGCCATTGGCTCGACTTGCATTTATAATATCGTAGAACCTTCATGTCGCAGTTTAAATTATTCATTTGACTTTTTTGCAAAAGGTAATTTGCTTGGACCTAGAAGCGCCAGGTTTCGAACCCAAGTCTTGCTGGGTCCGAGTCGCGCGTGCTATCCACTCCTCTAAGTGTTCCCACCCACCCTCCTCTGGTAGACTTTTCTTTTATAGTAACTAAAGAGAAATTTTAAAAGCCCTTCTGGAAAGGGATATGTAATATGTTCCAAGTACCCAAATCGAATCCCCACCCTTAGAGTTCCGCCGAGCCAATGAAAACGCAAAGCCATTTTGCATATGATTGTAAAGTTTTTTTTATTTGGAACAAAATTAACTACCATTGATGTATGATCATATTTGCATACTATTTAAAATATTTTAAGATATTTTAAGTTTTGCATATCCAGATATGTAAATCAAAACAATTGATGTCTGCATTAAGACTCGCTCAAGTTTGATTTGATAAATAAACTACATGATGAACTACTCGGCTAATGTTTGATCTCAGATAAAAATGACAATCAGATTTTTCAATTTCATTTTTAACAAAAAGAACGGCAGATCTAATAACTGTCTCACCCCACACCACCGCAGGAAAAAATCGAAAGTTCTCTCTCTGATATCACATAATTTCAAGAGTGACAAAAATATTGCCAAGGATTTCAAATTGTGACACCCTTCAAAACACCATGTATCTGCCATTATTTTTGTTTCATTTTAACCATAAGGTGTTGTGAATTTTTTCAGGATATGGTTTTGTCTACATTTAATATGACATAAAATTCCGACAATTACCTCTAGGAAGGAAAAAACATTTTTACCGACCTTTTGCAAAAAATTGTCACAAGCCGTTTTTGAAATAAATTTCGACATTTAACACCGATACGTTCAAATACACTACAAGAGGTTCAATGGGGAATGTGAAAAAAAAGCATTTTGACAATTGCAACAGGTGTAATTATAAAATGTAGGCAAAATGGAGGGGCAAATCATGGTATTATTTATAACACCTTGCATTTATATTTTAAAGTTAAAAAATTGGTAACAAATGTTTTGTACCATACGAGAACGTAAATACATGTATCATTTCTGCATCTGCTGCTCGAGATACTGAAGATGCTGCCGAGATTGAATGGTTTTAAAGCAGCAGAGTTTTGAAAATGGGAAACTTTGGAATACATGACTGTCCCTTTAATTTTTATGTAAAAGTGGATCCGTTCAACAAATTAATGCCACAAATGCAAGTCATAATTAACATATAATTACAAAAGAATTTGCTCATACTACTCACCTTAACTTTAAAAAATAGGTTAAATTAAGATTACAATCCAGATGAGAAAATTTAGATAACAAAGATCGTTTAATATATCCATGTTCTTTATTTTCGCAAATTGAGTCTTCAGTGTGTGAACTTTATGTACTTCATTACTCAACTGATCGATTGTTGTTTGTAAAGAGGACACTTTTCACTCAACAAGACAGCAAGTTCTCAAGCTTCAAATGATTTTAAAGATACGAGTTTCAAGTAATAAGATTTTGAGTAATCCTCGCTGTGGAGATAGACTTGTGAATTTTACACGTGGCCATATCAAAACGAGGTTTTCAGATCGTAGTTTTTGAAACGGTTCTTGGTTAAAGTAATTCTAAAGAGAAAATTGCTGTAATTTTCAGATTTTTTTTGCTTTATTAAAGGTCTAGGTCCCATTGCATGTCTTCAAAATTATAATTTAATTCCAGGAGTTGGAAGTGAAAATATTGTAAATGCTAAGTTCCGAGTGACGAGTGAAATGCTCGCTATTTAAAAATTAAAAATGGGATTTTTTATTCTTTTGATAAAATTTTGTCAACTAAGCATTAAACAATTAAGAAATGGATCGAACTGGTTATATATTATTTGTAACATCAATAACTTAAGACTGCTTCAGTATGATATATTTCTCTTCAAAGCAATAAAAGATCGTGAATAAGTAAATCACCAATGTGCAAAATTACGTGAACAGTTTTCAAGGTGCTTTTTTCGTCTTTTGGTGAGAAGGTCAAATTTAGCTTCAATTGTGAGTTTTCTGGACTAGAAAAACAAAAAAGTTTTCCGTATTTTTGAGCAATACATTTGCATTAAAATAAACGTAGAAGTCACCACTTGCTGTCTTGCTGAAGAATATAGTTTTACAAACGTCACAGAGACACACTCAGACTTATAATTATAGTTAAACATGTTTAAAGGCATAAGGGGCGGTTTTATTTTTTGGCGAAATAATACAAGTTTTGTTACTAATGACTACGCAGTGATAAATATGCTGCGTTTTGATTTTTTTACATAAGGCTTTAAAATATGTTGGTAAAAAACCATGGTAACTTGCTTTGAACAGAGCGTTTTGATTAGACGAAGTGATAATGACTTTAGCCATAAATGAAAAATATTAAAATTACTTTCAAGCATTACTTGCAGATTGGCGCTAGCAATTCGCCCCCTGTGCCTTGAAAATGGCTGCTTTCATAATCAGTCACACAGAAAGCGGTGTAACTATTAACTAGGTCACATACTTCAATGGATCGAAACATTACATTTTATGGTATTATTTGTGAAAACATGCCAAAATTAGAGATGTAAGTGTACCACTTAACCTTTATCCTGTTCTTTAATTTTTAATTATGACAAATTTGTTAAACTATAATCATGACACAATGTATTAAAACCCACTCACTTAATTTCAACAGCCAGTGTTAAAAGAGCCATTCCACAAAATTTTCCCCATCTTAACTTTTTTTTTAAACATCTTTATTCTCAAGAGGGTTAAATATTGATACAGTATAAAAAAAGGTGGCAATTCGCCTAGGCNTGGTAGGCGCCAGAACAGAAATGGAAGAAGATTCAGACATTTTTGATTAAGAAATCTGACACTATTTCGAAAATCTTGTCGTTTTGTCCAGATGTTAGTGTTTTATGGCCATGTAGGAAGAGGGATATCTTATCTAGTTGGGTTCTGAAATATGCATAAGTTACACCAAGTATATCTTCAACAGATTCGTAGAGATCACGATATTTCCTCTGTTTCAGTGGGCATTGAAAGAAAAAATGTCGGATGGTTTCGGGTTTCCCACATAAACAGTTGGGAGAAGCCATAGCTGTCCAGTTGTGGTCATATAGTTGGGCTCTAAATAACAAATCGACTCGGGCCTTATTTAGGATTTTTTCATTTTGTCTCGGAAGCTTCAGATGGGTGGTGGACATTGTTGCTGGGAAGGTTTCATTTCTAAGGTTATACTTAAGGGAGGATGCAGAAGGAAGATTTTTTGAGTGGTGTTTAGTTCATCCCAGCTTGTCATCAAAAAGTGTTCAGGACCTTTGTATGTGAATTTAAAGGGAATTATGTAGTCTCTTTTAGATGTTGTCCGTAGAGGTAGCATGGATTTATTTCTAAACGGGATGAAATAGGTAGAGACATAGGAAGGTGCTAGTTGATTGTGGATATTGAACATGATTTTAACAAATGCGCATGTAAAAAAGTACTGCCATTACTAATTATAATTCTACAGATGTAGTTTTAAATTCTGTGTAGTTAACATGAGGCACAACTGAAAGTTTCACTGTCATGAACAGGCCTTCCCAACTACCAGACTCGGCACCTAAGGATCCTGAATTAACCGGTATATCGGACCACACTACCCGTTTTCAAGGTGTGTGTCAGATCGCATTTCGGAGTATCAGTCAGAACACCGACAGGATGAGCCCTGGCATGCTCGGCTGTCAACTTGATGGGATAGTAAACGATTGTTGTAAAATCGCTATATGATTTTAAAACCGGGTGCATAAGTTTGAAAGCCACCTAGATGAACCTTAGACTGCCACATTAATCTAATACAATGCAAAAAAGCCCTATCAAAAGTGGTTAAAACATTCAAACCGAATGTCATAAAGTCCCCATATATCCCCATAGAGACAATAAAATAGAGTACTCTAAAGTAAGAGTACAGTTTAAGGTTGTTCAGCCGAGCGTGGATGAGCCCGCAGTCGTGCTACAAAATTTGTTCTGGAGTATGATACTCCGAAATGCAATCTGACACACACCTTGAAAACGGGTAGCGTGGTCCGATATACCGGTTAATTCAGGATCCTTAGGTGCCGAGTCTGGTAGTTGGGAAGGCCTGATGAGGTACGTGATGAAATACACGACACATGGAGGACACAAAATGTCACGTGGGGAAAATATTGTTGGATGGAAAAACCCAGTGTTTGACATGCAAGCGTCAAACCCATTTTTAAATACATCAACAAATAAATCATCGACAAATACCTAAAAAAAACATTGTCTTTGAACGTTTCGATGAATCGGTTAAAACTGAAATATCCATATACTTAGTATCCTGGTCGCCTGGCATCCACACCCTGGTCACTCAGAACTGAGGAAGAAGTGACATCTCTTCCAAGGGTTCAGGTTTCAAATGATCCATCGAGGTAGGAGGCAGGAAAAACCGCCTTTTCTATTTATCAATAACCATAATTTGACAGACAAAATTTGATTAACAATGTACTTAAATAGCATGCTCAGGAAGCGTTTGTTTCCCACATATTTCAAAATACACTACATTGAATTAAATAAATTAAGTTTCAGACCCTTACACACCCCAAAGTAAAATGGCATTATGTAGGTCACTGGTTCTTCTTTATATGGTCTACTGCATGCTGCAATCTGAGCAGTTTTTGCCGGGATCTATAGCGCCATCTGGAGGAGAACAAAAATATCTTCTCTGCTGCAATTTAGAGTATGTGTGTGTGTGTGTGTGTGTGTGCTCGCGCTTGTACGTGCTTAATCATCAGCGCCACAGAGATGGCGATAAAAATTCAATTCAATCTGGCATATATACAAATAATAAATAACACTAATAATAATAATTATAGTCATTTATGAGAATAACACCAACAGTACATACTATCTACCTGTACATGTACAAACTGTGCGGGCATCATACCTGCTCACGGTCAGCTGCCATTTTTGATATTTATTATGAAGCCCAAACCATGTAAAACGACCTTAATATACTACATTGTACACCAATCTACCATAATACAAAAGTGTAATGATAAAATTAATAAACCCATTATTAGAATAAAATTGAAAAGATGGAAAGCGAATAGATAAACTATCAAAATCGACCAACTGCTAGTAATTTAACCAAACTGAAAAGAAAAAAAATGCATGCACCGTACTGATATATTTCATTATGAAAACTTCAGATAATGAAACAAAACTCCGACTAGGCTGTGCAAGACGACCTCTGAGGTAAAACCTCTGTAGATAGATCAGCACCGCCGACAATTTCTCCAGGCTTGTCTAGCTGCATTAAAATGACCCTCTTTAGAATCCCATGGACCCAACGACACAGAAACGATGACACCAGAAAAGAGATGAATGTCCCTCACGAATGGTTGGTTCAGTATGTTAATAAGCAGATACTGTCATACTATGGACATGTCATGAGGCAGGGCAGCTTGGACAGTAACAGCCCTGGTAAAAGACGAAAGTGAAGGGCAAGGTGTAGCTGGGATCGAACGGTGATAGAAGTATTTGGCTCCTTGGAAAATGCAAAGAGAATGACCGAAAGTAAAGATGGTGATCGTCCTGCTATCAGAAAAGCCACGCTTTGTCAAGAGTTTTCTAATGATTGTGTATTCTGAATGTATCATTCTCAGTACCATCATTACTCCTGACATTATACCAGGCCTGTTTGTTTGATCTTTGCTACAGTAAACTCTCAACGACTGCGCAATTAGAGAATGTGTTATCTCACATACAGCAATTGATAGTGGATGCCATGCAATCGTGTGATAGCGTTTTAGATAAAATAACTCTCACCAAGATTGAATTATCCACGATTAAATGAAATATTTTGGACAAATATACCTAGTAAATACAGTAGTAACGCATCAAAATAAAAAATATTACGATCTCCTCTGCCTCCTATGATGTGTACTAGTGTTGCCCCCGAAAGTGGAGAAAGCGCACGCAACTTAATGTGACATATTATATAAATATCACGATTCACTTACAGCTGGTGCTCATTGCGGTTGTGACATATTATATAAATATCACGATTCACTTACAGCTGGTGCTCATTACGATTGTGACAGTGCATCTGCATCGATCAGAAATAGAAGTTTCTGGAGAACGATTTGTCTGTATTCTTTGGCTCAATGACATCTAGGATAACATTCTTTGACTATTAAATCAACAAAAAATATTATTCAATTTTCTTTTCGATAGCAATATCCCAACATTGATTCCAATATTAAATCAACGTTTTCTTTCGTCGAGTTTTACCTAACCCTTACCCTAACGCGAAACGTAACCCACACCCCAATCCTACCAAGCAACCTTAACCTACCAGTATGAAAATACCCTTACCTTAACCCCAACCCAGCCCCAATCCTTACACCTAACCCAAACGCCAATCCTACCAAGAAACCTTAACATACAAGTATGAAATCTGGCAAATTTGTGGGAATAAAACTGTAGGCAAAATTAGCTATAGGAACATTCCTGAAAATATGGCCGCTAAAAATACCCTTTTATGATAAACCCTCTAATTTATACGCGTTTAATAGCTGTAAATTTCACCTAAAGATTACTATATGACATATATAGTATAAGTAAATTGTAAAAAATGGCCTCCAATAGTAAATCAGCAGTCCCTTCAGACAATTTACAAGGTACTCATTCATCGTGACCCATTGAAAATTGAAAGTTGTCAGTGCAACATATTGTGAAAATATAACCAGAGAACAGAAAATAAGTTTTAAAAGCAATTTTTAGTTAATATACCACACACATTAAAAGGAGTTCTAAGCTAGGTCTCATGGAGTCTGGGTTGTCTGCCATGGGAATTACACAAAACAATTGAATGAGCGGCAAAGAGATATTGGAGTTGAGCTAGAGGGATAGAAGAAATAGGAGTCTTTCTTTATATAAAGGGCCTTATTTATTTAAAGTACTTGACATTCATAGGCTCATCAGCAGTGTTATGTTGGTTTAGCTGAATACGGCAACATGCCCTTTACATGGAAGTGCTTTTCAGGTGTAGACACCCATGTCGGATGATACGAGACGGGCAATTTCACCTCATATGTTCATCATTGTGCCTCATTGAATGTAATCTCGCACAAACGCGTCCTTTTCGATACTTTTCTTCCTCTTTTCTTTTTAAATTCCTTGGCAATCTTTGCCATATATTATATCATAATTGATATATTGCCGCACTATGTAATACTAGCGACAGACTGTATACATTATGTTCGTTGGGTTAACAGCATCGTAAAACCCTCTCATATACCAAAGTGAGTACACGGATAAGCCCTTCGCAATGACGTCACTGCAGTACCCCGTATTGCAATAAAGAAAGGCAAATGTGTTGAACTGGCCTCGAGGATAGCCGTTAGGGAAGGCCATCCTGGCAACGGTGGCGACACCTTCACTTGGATCACACCCTAGAACGCCGTTGCCCTCCGCACCGCGTGGACCGTTGATTGTCATGTCTGAGTTGTACAGTATTTCACATCTATAAAAAAATTAAATGCATTGTTTTTTTTCTGTAGCGTTATGTATGCCATTGTTAGGATTTTTTCAGGGATATAGTATGTTAAGCAAACGTTTTTCTTTTTTCGTCTTTAATTGTAAGACATAGGCTAACTGTTGGGTACAGATCTAAACAAAAAGCAACGATGAGCATCCTTTTTACACAGGGCAGCGATATTTGTATCTCTTTTATATAATACAAAATGATGAAGACGTTCAATGATTGCCAAAGCAAACAAATTGATATTTTGTGCAAGTGTTCATCGTCCGCCCTGAAACGCCTACATGTAAATCCGAAACTTTCAGACCAAATCTAAATGTTTGGGACATAGACTAATTTTCTGGGTAAAGGTATTTTGTGAAACTTATCCAAATGTACTCACGATGCAGAGTACTGAGATTGGGCGCCCCCTGGAGCAAACTGACCCGCGCATCCCGTGGGGCGGCGTCCAAACCCCTCACAGAGGTTCTGATAGTCACGGCACCAAGACTCCGACTTGCTTCGTCCGTTTTCGGGAATCCTGACTTCCACGGCCAGGAAAGCGTAGCCCTCGTATGTCACGTTGGCTGTGCGGAGGACTTGGAACGCATGTTTTGCTGAAAATAAATGTGTGGGCTTAATGGATAGTTGCGTAAATGAATAAAAATAAATAATCGCCAAAAATATTGACAAAAAATGTATACTCTACAACCACTATTGCTACTACATCTACAACTTCTACAACTACTTCTCCTCCTCCTTTTCCTTTAATTATGTTTTCTGTTTTAAAAGGATTGAATGACTTCATTTATGGCTTCATCCCCTAGTTTAGGTTTAAATCAGTGTCAGTTTATGTTAAAGATCTCTTGAAATATGTCTCAATTCTGTTAATTAGCTTCAAGAAGGAAATCACTGTAATGTATTTTGGGTGCTTTGTATGTAAGGATAAGAACTTTGTATTGCCATCAGATATTAGAGATAAGAGATCAAAGTTAGTTTGGTCAGTCGAACCAATAGCTGGATTGTCCATGCAGTCTTAGGAGACCCAAGATCTATCAGCCAGTGAAATAAAAGTAGAGATCAGTCAGTCAGTCAGTAGTTGATCTTTGGAAAACATATCATAGCTGATGTGTTAACTGCTGGAGATAGCCCGGCCAAGTGTCCCCTGTGATACTGCCATAACTACCTATAGAACTACTACTAGTTACTACTACTACTATTACTACTACTTCTACTACTACTACTACTACTACTACTACATGTACTACTACTACTACTACTACTACTACTACTACTACATGCACTACGACTACTACTACTACTACTACTATTGCTGCTGCTACTGGCCAACCCAGTGCAGACGCGGAAATCTTCAGAAAAATGAACCTAAATATAAAATGAATAATCAGATTTACGGAATAACAGCGACTTAATAAAAGGCATTCAGGGGCCTTTAAGAAGTGGAATCTACAAACGAAGTTTAAGGGCGACAAATTCTTTTTGTCTTTTAATCTATTTCAAAATGTGATGTTGAGTCGTTTTAATTATGTATCATTTTTGGAAAACAATGTCCTATATTAACCTAGGATAGACGATAAGATTAAAGCAAGTGTCTATATAATCAAATGCTTACCTGGATCCACAGTAATGGGTATATTGGTAATTTTGGACCTGGTGGAGTTTGGAGTCGGGGAAGTACTGATTATGGTTGCAGTAGTTGTACCGGTAGATTTCGGGGTTGTTGTTGGTTCTTCGGTGGTTGTTGTTGGCGTAGTAGTCGAGGTAGTTGTAGATGTGGTAGCAGTTGTTGTTGGCGTAGTAGTCGAGGTAGTTGTAGATGTGGTAGCAGTTGTTGTTGGCGTAGTAGTCGAGGTAGTTGTAGATGTGGTAGCAGTTGTTGTTCTAGGTGTTGTTGTTGTTGTTGTAGACTTCGCTGTAGTTGTCGTAGGTTTCAATGTAGTAGTAGTAGTTGCTGTTGACCTAGCAGTAGATGTAGTAGTAGTAGTTGCTGTTGACCTAGCAGTAGATGTGGTAGTAGTTGTAGTAGACTTCACTGTAGAACCACATATAGTAGACGAGGTCGTAGGTCTAGTAGTGGTGGTAGTCCTTGGCGTAGTTGTGGTAGTTCTTGTTGTGGTCCCTCTGGTAGTAGTGGGTTTCGTGGTAGGTTTCCTGGTGCTCTTTGTGAATGAAGCAGCCAGTTTACAATCGTTGTACTGTGTTATCAGGTGCTCCAGTGTGCTCTCTGCCAACTCCAGCTCTATGTTAAGCCTTGTGGCCGAAGCAACCCTGACACTTCTGCGTCCTATTGGGATCCATCCCAAGTTAAAGCCAGGACACGTTGTTTTTATTTTACGGTACATTATATGGATAGAGTAGTTAATGCGGTATAGCTCTGACTGCAGGACCCGGATGTCATCTTGGACTAAAGACAAAATGCCAACGGTGAGGAGAGAGAGAAAAAACGACTCTTTCACCAAACAAGGCATCCTGTATGTGATGGGAAAGTTGTCGTCTGTGGTGTAGTAAAGAAACACGTGGTTAACACCCTGGCTATGTTGTTCAAACACCCCTGTATCTAGCATGATATTAAGCCTATGGTATCAGGAACAGGGTGATTGTTAGGTCACTGGAGACGACAACTGGCTAAACTCACACCGGTTTAACGAAACTGGGGGCCTGTGTCATAGAGAGTCTGTCCTCCATAAGAACACTGGTTTAACGAAACTNTATTTTAGACGCCATTCGAAATGATAAGTTGTTTGGGTTCGTTGAGTGTGATATAGAAGTCCCCTCTGAACTAAAAGCCATGTTTGCCGAAATGCCTCCCATTTTCAAAAACACCACGATTACCCGAGACGACATTGGGTCATACATGGAAAATTTTGCCCAGGAAAATAATATCATGCGCACCCCTAGAAAATCGTTGATCGGTAGTTTCTTTGGAGAAAAAATCGTTTTGGCCACACCCCTTCTTAAATGGTATCTGACCCACGGTCTTCGTGTCTCCCGAATCTATCAGGTTGTCGAGTACACACCTAAAGCCTGCTTCGAGCATTTTGGAAATGCCGTGAGTGATGCTCGTAGAGAGGGGGACAAAGACAAAACAAAGACCATCGTTGCCGATACCATGAAGCTCATTGGTAATTCTGGGTACGGTAAAACGGTTACCAATAAAGACAAACACCGCGATGTGCAATATTGCGGTGAAGCTAAGGCCTCTAGAAAGATCAACGACCCCAGGTTTCGGCGTTTAGATCAAATTGCTGAAAGCACATACGAGATCGAACTAAACAAAAAAGTCGTCAAATACGACTTACCCATTCAAATCGGGGTCATGGTGTATCAGTATGCCAAGCTGCGCATGCTAGAATTTTATTACGATTTCATGCTGAAGTTTGTGGATCCGTCCGATTTCCAGTATTGTGAAATGGACACGGATTCCGCTTATATTGCCTTTTCGGCGGACAGCTTAGAAGACGTTGTAAAACCTGGTATGCGTGAGCAGTATGAAAAAGAAAAACATCTTTGGTTTCCTCGCACTGATACGCCAGAGCACGAGGCCTTTGACAAAAGAACGCCTGGATTGTTCAAAGCCGAGTGGATTGGTGACGGTATCGTTGGTCTTTGCAGTAAGACTTACTACTGTTACGGAGAAGAGACAAAATCCAAGTTCAGCTGCAAGGGTGTAAATAGGACTTGCAATACTATAGATAAAACAAAATATTTAGACGTCTTATTAAACAGAAAGAGTGGTAGTGGTATAAACAGGGGCATCAGGTTATTCAATAACACAATGTATTCTTACGTGCAGAGGCGGGACGCCTTCTCCTATTTCTATTGCAAACGTAAAGTGTTAGAAGACGGTGTGTCCACTGCACCTTTAGACATTTAATGTTACATTATTCAGCTATGTTCCTATCATGATCTATTAATCGTACTATAAAAATATTTTGTTTTAAATCATAAAAATACTGTTAAAATGCTTTGAATTTTGTCACCAAAACGCCTTGTGCTTAACAGATTATGTACACTTACAACGTGCAATACTGTTTTATTTGTTGTACAAACTAAGGTGATCATTTAGAAATAAAGGGAAAGCTTCATATGAATCAAAATAATATTCAGTGCGGCTGTGCGTATGAACTACTACAACAGCTGCTTGACCAGCAAACAATACTACTTTACTATAACACTATCTGGCTCATAGTGTCATTCAATTAATGCTATCGTTCAAATACAGTTTACTTCAATAAAATGGGAGGTTTTAATCTATTAAGTGTTTGCGAACCACACACTATCACAATACTCTTAAGTATTTGGCTTGCATACTGCTCTCTTTGTGCATTACAATAGTCTCACCTGACCGTTAGCGGATGAATCAAAATAATATTCAATGCGGCTGTGCGTATAAACCACTACGACAGTTGCTTGACCAGCAAACAATACTGCTTTACTATAACACTACCTGGCTCATAGTGTCATTCATTTAACGCTATCAAATACAGTTTACTTCAATAAAATGGGAGGTTTTAATCTATTAAGTGTTTGCGAACCACACACTATCACAATACTCTAAGTATTTGGCTTGCATACTGCTCTCTTTGTGCATTACAATAGTCTCACCTGACTGTTAGCGGATCCTTGTTTGTTTACTATGTGCCGCATCAACTGAACCGCAAACAATGCCACCTCTCTTTTTTAGATCAATAAGTACAAATGCGGGCCTTTTTTGTTCATCCAATACAATAAAATACTAAAACAACCATCTATCCTTATGTATACACACTTGATTTTGCCAATATAACTTTTTTTTCATAAAATAAATAAGAAAGAAAATACGAAAAACAAACTTTTAGAGGGCCCTATCAGGGCCCTATCCTTTTTAAGAACTGTCCGGGTTTTTCTTATACTACTATTGACATCACAAAACAAAACATACATTTTTCACACTAAACACATNGAAACTGGGGGTCCGTGTCATACAGAGTCCGTCCTCCATAAGATTTGTCCTGATAACTCTTAGCTTGACGTAAGTGAGTGGACAACTAGGACAGGGCGTACCACAACAAATCACTGGCAACTGGAGTTTCTATCAAAGGGAATCTGAGGTGCATGTCACTGGAAAGAATTGTAAAACTGCGATTGGGATGAAGGGCGGAAGGGGATGAAGGGACGGAAGGGGATGAAGGGCGGAAGGGGATGAAGGGGCGGAAGGGATGAAGGGACGGAAGGGGATGAAGGGACGGAAGGGGATGAAGGGGCGGAAGGGGATGAAGGGACGGAAGGGGATGAAGGACGGAAGGGGATGAAGGGACGGAAGGGGATGAAGGACGGAAGGGGATGAAGGGACGGAAGGGGATGAAGGGGCGGAAGGGGATGAAGGGGCGGAAGGGGATGGGTGGGGGGCGATTAATTTGATCGGAGAGGACAGATAGGGGAATGGTAGCAATTTGTGAAAAATGTGAACAGCGCTTAAAGTAAATCTTAAAGTAAGTTTCACGTGGAATGTACACTCTCTTTAATTAGTCTTAATTAGTTTTAATACAACTCAAAGAAAGTTGACATGCCAAGGGATAAACCGAACAAATCACTCGATCAGCCATAAAAGAGCTTTAAACTGACACTTCTTTACATTTTGGGTGGTAAATTTGACCTACCAGTACTTAGCTGCCCCGTTTATATACAGCACATGTACAGTAAGCAAACAGACAACCCGTTCTAACATCCTTTTTCGGGTAATATGAAGCGATATGTCTTTTGGTATTTCCCTAAATTATACTTTTTAATATATGACTGGGTTTCCATACTTAGATCGATCCATCTGGATAGACCTAACTCCCTTTATGGTGACATTTGGTAGACAAAAATTAAGTTCATATGCATTTTTAACCGTTTGCATCTTAATTCAAATATTTAAAAACGAAAGCACGCACATAAGCAGCTTTTGCAAGAGGGGGGTTGTGTTTTGGAGGTCAGGCGTTGCTCAAAAGCTTCGATCCAGTGTAATCGACAATAAACTCGGACACAAGTACACTTTTATTTTTAATACTGACAAGTCGTGTACATAATGCGGGACGGTGCCTTCTCATTATAAAACGATCTCATTGAATCCAATGACAGTGCAGTCACGTCCTTACTGATAGTATTACTACAGTGAAGAGACGTACAGTACAGGAAAGCGAACGTGTTGTAGTAGCTCCGAGCACTACCGTCGGGAAAGGCTTGTTGTGCGATTTCATTCACATATCGACTAGGGGAACATCCCATGTGCCCATTGTTTCCATTCACATTGATGCCAGCATTATATTTACGGCACCTGGAATAGATTAAAGCATGTGCAATTACATTTTGATAAAACATTTATTTTTAATGAGGCTCGTAAACGTAAGATAATCGATATGCGGATAATCCATGTCATGATTATTGCGAATACACGATTCCTTGAAAATGAAATATATGCATTGACAATTAAACTAGAAAAATTAAATGAACAAAAATAAAACAAAAGGGAATTATATTTGCAGCGTAGTTTATTAAATCACCATATTTACACGTACAATAAATTACTTCCAGTTTAATAATATTTGCTTCATTTAATGGTCCAATAAATTGCATTTATCTTCATTTCAATTTTCAAAACTAAGTCTAGTGATAGATACGGCATTATATATATATATATATATATAGTGATAGATAGATACGGTCTAGTGATATAAGTCTAGTGATAGATACGGCATTATATATATATATATATATATAGTGATAGATAGATACGATCTAGTGATATAAGTCTAGTGATAGATACGGCATTATATATATATATATATATATTTGTTGTACTTACGATGGCACGTGATTTGTTCCCGCACAACTGGTCGGTCGTCGACGGAAGCTTTCACACAGGTTCTGGTAATCTTTACACCAGGAGATCGTCTTGCTCCGACCATCCTTCGGAACTACAACCTCCAAGGCTAGGAAGCTATACCCCTTATGGTACACGGGCTTCACGCGCAGGATTGTGAACGCGTGACCATCTAGAAGAGATTTTAAATGATCGGGCATAGTTACAGATTGTTTTGGTGTTTTAAAGTGATCTTTTTAATGGTACAAGTAAGTAGAATAATGTTTTGTTCCCGAAGAAATTCGTCTCACCTAATATCACGGGGGAAGTAGTAGGGGTACTAGTGGTGCTGGTGGTAGTTGTGGTCGTAGTAGACTTGGTGGTGCTTGCCTTAATAGTGGTGGTTTCTGGCGTGGTGATACCAGTGAGAGACGCTTGACATTCTTGGTACTGCCTTAACAAGTGGTCATATGTCGCCTTGGCCAATTCGATATCCAAATCCAAACGCTCTGCTGTTGGCATTGTCTCCCTTCTTCGTCCTATAGACACTTTGTTAAAGTTAGGACAAGATTCGGCAACTTTCCAGTATAACTGATTAATAGAGAAACGAAGGCGGTAGAGCTCGGATTGCTTGGCCACAATGTCGTGTTGGGCCAAGGCACCACAGCTGACGAACAGTAGGCAAAGAATTGGAAATATTGTGACCATGGCTTGGCTCCAGTTAGTACTATGATAAGACTAGCGACTGGTGGCCGTAGAAGTTCTTCTTATCAAGATAAGACCTAAGGTCTGGTCGGACAAGGTTATATCAAAACGCATGAGAGAACCTTACATGTATCACCAAACAAAGAGCATAACTGATCAGTGTTTATATACTTGAGATAAGGTTTGATGAATATTTGCTGGTGGACTTATAGTAAATGTACCATTCAATAGGCATCCAGCATGTGAAGTATAGTGTACGCTGTATTTATGTACAACCAAGTTGACGTGGTGCAGTTCCGTAGGCCTTTCATTCTTAAAACCCGTATAAACGCGAATGCGGTCCTCTTATCTGACAACTGCCGCCAGAGGTCGTTGTAGGTTGATACTGATGACGTCACAGGCACGTCAGGGAAAACCGCGTAAACTGTCTATTTCATTTGTGTTTTGGAAATGTGTTGTAATTTCTTGTGAAAGAACGCAAATAATAATAATAAATAAATAAATAAATAAATAAATAAATAAATAAATAAATAATAAAAATGAGCAACCAAATTAAATGATAATCAAAAAAGTAAAATAGCTATTACGTGTTCAAGTGACAGGCTAGTAAGTTAGTGAAGTAGAGGCTAGATAATGAAGTAGAGGCTAGATAATGAAGTACAGGCTAGATAATGAAGTAGAGGCTAGATAATGAAGTAGAGGCTAGTTAGTGAAGTACAAGCTAGATAATGAAGTACAGGCTAGATAATGAAGTACAGGCTAGATAATGAAGTAGAGGCTAGATAATGAAGTAGAGGCTAGTTAGTGAAGTAGAGGCTAGATAATGAAGTACAGGCTAGATAATGAAGTACAGGCTAGTTAGTGAAGTAGAGGCTAGATAATGAAGTACAGGCTAGATAATTAAGTAGAGGCTAGATAATGAAGTAGAGGCTAGATAATGAAGTACAGATAATGAAGATACTCTTCTGCTATTGTTTTCTCTGTACTTGATGATAACTCAGGGGCGGATCCAGGATTATTTGAAGGGGGGGACCGCAGATGCAAAGCCGACCCTGAACCTGAATTCTTTTTCAGAAATCGAAAGGGGTTAGGGGGTCAGGACCTAACCCCCCTCTAAATCCGCCACTGATAACTGATCAGTCTGATGGGTGGAGTGTCGGCTCAAGTAATCAGCAGGGTTGTCATGTGCCCTGGACGATACACAACCGTCATCTGGTAGGATTGTGTTTTCATGATCCAACGCTCGATACGCGCCGAAAGCTGGGCCTAAATAGGGTTGTTAAAGAGGCTTACGAGGGGTTTGTGGTCAGTGTGCACAATAAAATGAGCTCCGAATAAATAAATGTGAAAATGTCCACAGGCCCATGTGAATTTTCCCAACACACGAACTGAATTGTTTTCACTGCCGTAGGCCTTGATTTAAGTAATAAAAATGTGTAACGTTAGTCTTGGTTGCGATTTATTGTACTCAAATTAACAGTAGACCCTGAATCTGCTAGAAAACATATTTTCCTACCGTTCATCCCTATTTCAAAACGTTGGAGTTGGTCCATGTTCTCGGTGACTGTATGCGCTGTTAAGACGTATCCATCTTCATCATAACCTATGCATTCGTTCTCATTTTCAGTCACATCGGAATTTCCATGTTGACAATTCACATTGTTTTGACGGCGATGAGGTACAGGTTTAGGTTTTTCACGGCGTAGCGCTTGTTATGTGTAGCTGATGATGTTAGTTGCTGACCCTATCTGCACATCGATGCGAAATGATGAAGCCGTTTACAAGAGAAACACTCCTTGTTGAAGGGCGGTCATTTCGACCGTCCACCCTCATGTGGCCATTCTCCTCCATAATTACGGCATTGTTGTTAAAAATAAAATGCATGACTACTTGTCGAATTCCTGACTTGCACCCTGTGAACCGCCGGTCCATCCATTCGGCGTGTATGTGAAGTGACAAGTTGCTCAGTGTGCGCCTACTGCAAAATTGCATAAATGTCATGGACGGGTTACGTAAGCCTTTCTGTCGGACTTTCTGAGATTTACATCCCATTATCAGTTGTGATTTCACCTCTGATTCCAAGTCATAAAAATTACACAGTTTACCAATATCTTGAAGCTCTCTATAAAATTCATTTATATCCACTCCTCTTTGCGTGTACTGCACTCATTTAATTTCGTTATAGCCAATGTCTGTTTTTGAAAGGTATATGTTCTTACTTGGTTTGACTTCCTTGTGAGTCTGTTCCTTCCTCGTCACCAGATATAGTATTGCAACAACGGAGATGTATAAAATTTGAAATGTTTATTTACAGAATTAATAGGTCCATTCCTCGCATGTCACGTCGCATACGTACATAGTCTCCGCCTCACGCCAATGACCTTTTACCTAGACCACGTGACTTATTACATCACATTTTGCAGAAATAAATGGCTCAGAATAACTCATTCAGTTTTATGGTGTTCATTTTTAATATCGAATCACTAGTAAAAGAGGGGGGGGGGGTGATTTTCTGGTGAAACCAAGTTCAAGTACAGGTGAAGGCAACCAATCAAAATGTTTGTCTGTTTGAACGTTTTTGAGCCGTTTCATAGTTTTAGCACGTACTTGTATTAGACAAAAAAAAAAAAAAAGTAATCAAATATAGCATTCCTGGGTAAACTTCAATAATATACCATTCTAAATATTATTCAATTTAACTTTTGAATATTAAACACCTCATGCTAGGGTTAGGGTTAGGGTTAGGGGTTAGGGNCAAAAGCATTGCTTATTGAGAATAGCTATATATATCACATAGAGGCTACAATATTATTTTTATATGGGGCGAGTATGGACGAGTTATTGGATCGAGATGCTTGCGCTCGGTCGCAGTGCGTGATACTTTCGAGTTACGGTTTTACGAAAAAAAATGTTGCCGCTCGACTAATTGCAAATCGAAGTCACCTTTCCATTGGTCCCAATTTGTTCTCTTTCGTTTGGTGCTGTCGTAATCTTTGTTAGTTTTATTTCTTTCCTCAATTGTTTTTCTTTTGTGAACTTCTCTATCGGACTTGATAGAATTTTTTCATTTTTGACAGCCCAAGATGAAAGCACGTGGGAAAAAAACTACATCTGACGCACGGCGTAAACTCATACGTTCACTCATAATTTTGGGATTCAAATTTTTTGTAAAATTCTCCTTTTTTTTTGGCTCCATTGCCTTTATCACTGTTGATTATAAGCACTTCATGTACCTATAAGTCGATTTAATCAATATCATAACTTTTTATACTTTCACATTTTTATTACTCTCAACCTACAAATTGCTACTCGCGGTATCTCCTCTACACAAAACAATGACATAACGTTATCTGCTGTGCACTGAAGCTGGTTAAGAACATTGTGCCTCGTTTCAAATTGTCTTTCAACTTCATATCACACAGACAGAACTTCGAAAACGAGGCCACTGAGAGGGAGACTGTTGGTTACATTTCGATACGAGCGTTCGATTGCAATTATGGTTAGTTCTTTGCTTCTATGAAAGTGGGTGAAAACCGTGAGTTTATTTGATATTTTGCTGAAATCGCTTGTGAACATAGACAAAATAAAAGGTGAAAATAGGCTGTAAAAACAGCCAGCCCGTCGGGCGGGTAATCTGCAAATCTTACCCGCCCGGCCTGAAAGTTACCAGCCTCGGGCTGGCGGGCAGGCGGCCATTTCATACACTGCATTTAGGAAAGGGAAAGGGTTATGGAAATTCAATAATTCTCTGCTTGATGATTTAGAATATATAGACAATATAAAACAACTTATTAATAATATAAAAATCCAGTATGCACTTCCTGTCTATAACCTAAATAATATCTGCTCAATTCCGGACTCTGACATACAGTTTACCGTAAATGATCAACTTTTTCTTGAGACCCTACTTATGGAGATCAGGGGCAAAACCATTTCCGTTTCATCTTATAAGAATAAAATAGTTGACGACAGAGAAAAAAAATTGATAACAGAAATAAGTAATTTGGAGAAAAATTACAATCTAAAGGCAAATAATATAGAGAGATTACAAGAGGAACTAAAATACATCAGGGAAAATAAAATAAGGGGTAGTATGATAAGATCCAGGACAAAGTGGCTGGAAGAGGGTGAAAAACCCACTGAATATTTTTTAAACCTAGAAAACCGAAATTTCACTTCAAAAATAATACCCAAGATAGTTTAAGATAACGGAGAAGAAATTACTACCCAAACATTAATTTTAAAGGAAATTAAATGCTACTACGAACAGTTATTTGCAGAGTCTAATGATGTGATTGATGTTGACTTAAGCACGATTTTACCGCACAATTATCCATTGAGGCTCACAGATGTTGAGTCAAGTGAACTAGAGGGTATAATTAGTCTAAATGAAGCCTCCCAAATTCTGAAAAAAATGAAAAATAATAAGAGTCCAGGCTCGAATGGGTTCACTGTCGAGTTCTTCAAGGTATTCTGGTCACAGCTCGGCAATTTTGTAGTTAGATCCATAAACTGGGGTTACTCGACTGGCCAACTTTCAATTACACAGCGACAAAGTGTAATTACGTGTCTCCCTAAGGGTGAAAAGCCCAAGCAATACTTGAAAAACTGGAGACCGATCTCTTTGTTAAACGTTACCTATAAAATAGCCTCCGGAGTCATAGCATCCAGAGTCAAGAAATACCTGGGCAAACTTATTTCAGACGATCAATGCGGTTTTATATCCGGGAGATACATCGGGGAAAGTATCCGTACTGTATACGATATTATGCAATACACAGAAGATAACGATATCCCTGGAATGTTAGTGCTATTAGATTTCGAAAAGGCCTTTGACGCTGTGTCGTGGAAATTTATCGACAGGGTACTAGTTTTTTTTTTTTTTTTTTTAACTTTGGTGAAAGTATTATCAAATGGATAAATACTTTTAACACGGGTGCACAAGCAGCAATAAATCAAGGAGGCAATCTCTCAGAGTCCTTTAACATTAAAAGAGGCTGCAGGCAGGGAGACCCAATAGCCCCCTATTTGTTTATTTTATGCGCGGAAATACTCTCAATTATACTCAAGAATAACAAAAATATAAAAAGTATCACTATTGATGACGCCCCCATTTTATTAACTCAATACGCAGACGATACGACTGTGATGCTTGACGGCTCAGAAAACTCTTTATCCGAACTTATGATTGAACTAGAGAAATTTTCAAAAATATCAGGGTTGAAAATAAACAAAGATAAAACAAAAATAGTATGGATAGGATGTTTGAAGTTCAGTAATTAAAAATGTTTGCCACATATGCATCTTGATTGGGGAAAGCACCAGTTTAATCTTTTGGGAATTGAATTTCATGTTAATCTATTTCAAATCCCCAAACTTAATTTTGATAAGAAATTAGTAAAAATTAAGTCTATTCTTAATGGATGGAACAGAAGAATGATCACCCCCATCGGCAAGTGTATAATTATAAAATCCTTAATAATTTCCCAATTAAATCATTTGTTTATATCCTTACCGAATCCTAGTCAAAGGTTTATCAATGACCTTCAGAGTGACCTCTTCCACTTTTTGTGGAACTCAAAGATCGATAAAGTTAAGCGGGATATAATTATAAAAAAATTACGATGAAGGTGGTATCAAAATGATACACTTGCCTTCACTGATATCATCACTAAAATTAACATGGATTAGACGTATTTATACAAAAAGGAAAAAAATGGCAAATTATCGTAGCTAAATATCTAAATTTTGAACTTTTGTCAGTGGGTGGTAATGAGTATTTGAATAAATGTCTAAAAGTTTGCCAAAACCGGTTCTGGGGGGATGTGTTACTTGCATGGAAAGAACTCAGGGTTAAGGAAGACAAGTTAAGGGGGAAAAACAAGCCCGTGTTGGACACCCCTGTCTGGTATAATGAAGCCCTAAGAGTAGACAGTAAGGTAATATACTATAAGCACTGGTTTAAAAAAGGTATATCTACAATAAGGGACTTTACAAAAGACGCTAAAACATTTACCTTTTTCTCACAAGAAGAAATAAATAAGCGATATGGTATTCACACCAACTTCCTAGAATATCAAGGGGTGGTAAGCATTATTAAGCGATACATGAAATTGCATGATATAAACGAATCTGAAGTAATGCTCCCAAAACTCCCAGAGTATTTAAGTATCTTCTTTAAAAGTAAGAAGGGCTGCCAAGATTTTTATAAAATACTTAGTAAGAATGCTTCTATTTCAAAGGGCAAAATAAATTGGAATGAACTGTTTAATATTAATGACAAAGAGTGGTCACTAATAAATAAACTGCCTTTTAACCTTCCTATCAGTCCTAAATTTAAATGGTTCCAGTATAAAATAAATCAACATATATTACCGACAAATAGTTACCTTGCAAAAACTGGTTTGGTCAACACCCCCCTTTGTAAAAGGTGCGAGAAAGAGACGGAGACAATTATTCATGTACTATGGGATTGTTCTATAACTGAAACCTTTTTAAATGTAATCAAAGACAAGCTGAATATGACTTTAGAGAAAAAAAATTATATTTGGAATTCTTGACAAAAAAAGAAAATAATAAAGATGCGTATAATGTCCTAAATATGTTAATCAAATACTATATCTACAGCTTTAGGTGCAGAAACAAACAGTTATTACTTATTTCTTTTGTTGAATTTGCTAAAAAATATCTGGACTCAGTACAGAATTTGGGCCACCTTAAGGCCATGTACGTATGCTAGCACAATTTAATACTTAGACTTGCTTAGAATGATACAATACGTGTCGAGTGTAAATGTATGACAATCTCTTACTGTTTGGAGTCATAGCCAATTGTGCATGTCTAATATCTTTGCGTACCTAAGTTCACATCTCGAAAGTCCGTACTGTCAGAATTTTATGTTGCACCAGATTGTTCATGGATACTTGTTATATGTTGGTTTGTAATGTGTAGCAAATTGTTATGTGTACCTGATTTCACAGCTAAGAGCGCATTCTCAACGAATTAAGCCAGGCTTTACAAAGCCGGTGACCTAAAAATGGCGGACGTACATGAAAGAAAAACCGCCTAATCTTTTAATAGTCTCTCCGCCTCTCACACGCTTCCCCACACGTCGTCCCTGCGGGGTACAGTAATTAAATCTCGGCTCCGAACATTAATATTTCCGTGAATATCTCTGGTGATATTATCTCCGTAGATAGTCGATTCATTGCTGCTCTACGGGCCAAATTATTCCTTTTTCGTCTCTGTTTTCAAAGATAATAGAACAGAAGAGCTTTTTTCCTTCGATCGCCTTCAGCCGCCATGCTTTCTTCACCACGAGTTTAACTGATGAGCATGCGCACTTAATATTTCTCAGGTAGCTTCCGCATGGCGAACGGAGCCGAGATTTAATTACTGTACCCCGCAGGGACGACGTGTGGGGAGGCGGAGAGACTATTAAAAGATTAGGCGGTTTTTCTTTCATGTACGTCCGCCATTTTTAGGTCACCGGCTTTGTAAAGCCTGGCTTAATTCGTTGAGAATGCGCTCT
>NW_019773692.1:120050-176759 GCF_001039355.2 Lingula anatina | reverse complement strand
TTCAGAAACAAATCCTCAAAGCATAAACGAATTAGGATTACGAACCATTTTAGTACATAAGTTCCTATTTTTTTCTTTAATATACCGCTCTTTTTTTCTGTTTGTTCTTCAACACGTTTTCTTCCACGGAAGTAATGCCTGGGCATACGCATGCTTCAAGTTACCCTGAGAGCAATTACTTTTATTAATGTTCGCGACGGTGTTTGAACTCAATTGTTTAAATATTGATATTAAACGTCATTTACAAATACCAATAAAATCACCCCATGAAATAAATGAGATATTTTGAAAAATATGAAAGCCCACCAAGACGATTTTGATACCTGTTATTACCTGGGTTGGGAAGTGCAGCGGTGCATAATTAACAGGTTTGTTGTAAACGAGCTTTTGGTCAACTACAATGCATTTAAAATGCATCAGCAATCAGTAAGTTTGCCAACTGATGACAGTATCTTAAAGACTATCAGCTCTTGATATGATCTAAACCACCTGAGGTGACCATGATCTAGAGCATCGCAACTATTGTCACCGAAGTTAGTAAGTTAACCAACCTGTGAACGTTTTTGGCTGTTTTAACAGCTTTCTGTATTGACGAGATAAGTGAATCGCTGCCAAGTATATCTCACTATCTGAGCAACCGATCGTTACAAAAGTTGCACCTATTGTTGTTAGGAATGTGGACTACAGCATGATATCAGGGGTTAAAGAGGAAAATGTTTGTTTGAAAGTTATCGCCTTTTGAAGTGAATAACCCATTGAAATATGGGCTGATTTAACGTAAAAGATGATAAAATCAAAAGTAAATAGTTTAAGACAATTCCCTGGTACCCCGCTGTAGTGCTTTCACCCAGCTTTATAGGCCTTTTGAATCACTTGAATAGCTGTCTTGGTTATAGAGAAAATCCCAATACCGAAAACGGCATTTTTCCCCTCAAATTGGCGCCAGAGCGTCATCCGTTGGACACTCCACTTAATCCCCGTCTTTAATTGGCCTTTTGGGAAGTTTGTTTTAATTTTTTATAAAAACTTATAAGCCCAGGGCTTTGTTTCTATGACTTTGGACATTTTACTATCAGTCACCTTAAAACATTTCGAACGTTGTTACACCGGTGTACAACGGAAACAAAATTATTACTACCACTGTAACAATTTGCTGTTATTTATATTTTCAGTGCCACAAGTATTTGACTGGGTTATGGTTGCTGTAACTATTGTCCTGTTGGTGGGAAATTAAGTGCTAGAGATGAGCATTGATTGCGTTGCTTGCTCCACTATCGCAATTGTGCTGAAAATTACTTCAAACATCCTCATTACCTCAAATATACCGCAGACACATTTGCCAAGCGATGTCAGCACGGTGCTCGTATACTGCCCGTAAATACCCTTTTTATGCGTCGCCTGTGCGGAGGTAAGCGGTGCCGTCCAAAATGGCACACAATCATACAGATTGCTGGCCTCTGAAATATTGTCAAGCTAAAACTTTGCCAAATTTTTGAAATCGTAAGTCTATATGCCGCAGATGGCATTGTACAGTTGCCGCCCGGACAACGTTCGGTGGATTTGTGGTGATCGTAATAATGGTTAAACCTCTTGTTGCTATTTTCTTTCTTCTTTGGTGGATAAGAAGGCACAACGATATTTTCCTTCATCCTTCATCCGACAGCATGGGTGATAAAATCGTTGGGAGCTGCACCAACAACGTATCGATCATCAAGGAAGCCGCAAGGAAGGCCTACGGCAACTGCACTGAGACTGAAAAGGCTCCCTAAAATCACTTTTCAACTAGAAACCCGATTTATTCCCGCGTGACCTCAAGGTCATAGCGGAGAAATGACACGGCACCCGCATGTATTGTACACTTACTCGCAGCAGTCCGAAGCTACTTAAAGGGATAATAACTCTTCGTATGAGATCTATATTTCACAATAAAAACATTGTCAATAACTCATAGAAATATAATATATTCTGTTTTACCACAAAAAAAGGCAGTTATAGCTATTATTCTGATATCTGAGCTTGTCTATAGACCACGTGACCTCCATTGATGGCTATACTCTGTTAAAATCTCTTAAGAGATTTTCACAAAAAAACAAACTTTTTATAAAAAAAACAGGGACTAACTTTGAATGTAAAAATGGATTCATTAACCATTGGTTAGTATGGGAAAATTGTTGTTTACTCCAGGAAAATTAATTTTTTGGCCGAAACGAAGAGTTATTATCCCTTTAAAATGTTAATGCTAAAAAAATTCATACGGAAAAATTGTATACTATCTCATCAAGCGGCGCCAGTGGAAAATGTAGTCTTCGCATAATAGATAATATCCATGTTGATAAAGAACCACTTTCCTTGGAGTGTATACCAAACAGTTAATCTCTCCCTCTCTCTCTCTCTGTCTCTCTCTCTCTCTCTCTCAGGTCACGACCATATTATTACACATTTGTTTATTACTACATGTATAACACCTTTATTGTACTTACTACATGTAACGTATGCACTGTACAGGACTTACATGTACATGGATATTTTACATACATTATCCTGGAGATAAACTTATGTTTCTTACATTTCAGATATACTGTATACTGTGTGTTAGCTACTACTTCAAAGAAGTTCCCAGAGATAAGAAAAAGGTGCGTTATCATCGTTATTATTATTTCTTCCGTGTTCTCTTTAATTTAAACGACTCATCAACTACATTAAAAACGTTTCAAGTTGAAAAATAACAAATGTTGAAAATTTTAATGAGCGATATGAAAAACTAGGCATAATTCCACGATAGATTATGACACCTTTTGAAACTGAAGTACAACAAATTACTGTAAACACATTTTCCTTTTTTATAAATAAGTTCCATTCAGCGAAATCGAAGTTGAATACTAAAGGAAACGCCCTTTTATACGATCAAAAGTTATATCATAACAGTCATGATCTGTACATAACATATTTCAGAGAGACGATATACAGCTAGCCGAGAAAAATTTAAGAACATCCAAACAGGAGAAAACATACCATCCGGTGCCTGAACAGGATCCGGTGCCTGAACAGGATCCAGTAGTCATAGACGATAGCCAACAACATCCTATACTAGATAAAGTGTAAATTAAAAACACTCGGGACACAACTGGTGTTGACAGCAGGAAGAATAATCCGTTGATCCCATTAGCTGTATTGACAAATACAACATAACAAAAATATCCTCATGCATATAATATGTTGGCAGCGAAAAACTTGATCCAATTAAGCTGCCCTCTGAATATGGTGCTTTTCCATATTTTCTCTACAACTAATCAAATTCACGTTTTACTCAAGGCACTTTCACAAAGAATACCCCAGAGTCTTTTCTAGGGAGTTTTTATCGACAAAATTAGGCCATTCGTCTACTCTGGCGTGTGAAATATGTACCGGTCACTAATATTGACAAGTGACAGTGTGACATATTACAGATAACCATGGCAACTAGGAATATACAAAGTATATAAACGTGAACAGTACGATGTGGTTGCGGTAAGCTGTCACCGTACCTCCGTTCTACGTAGGAACTTATGTAGTTATTCATATATGTGGACGTTTTGTTTACTCTTACAGACAGCCCATATGTTAGCAGAAGTCAACAAACCATAGACATCAAGAAGTGCAGTTTACTTTCCATACAGTTTCTGTATACATAAGGTATGAATAAAATGCGACCCAGAAATATTTTGGTGTTCATATTGGCGCCTTGTCACACGGATGTTATACTGTAGATAATTCCAATATGTGTCGCTGTCTAAGTCGCCTCCGTTTCACATATAAAGTTTTTAATATAAGTGCAATGCGTGTCATCAAAAAGCCTTTTCCAGTATTGTACACAGTCCCCGCCGTCGCCGCCATTTGGTTCACCTAACATGAGAATAATAACCTTGTTACTGGTGGGGAAATTAGTGTGTTATTTCATTATGCGAATAGGATTAGCATCAGTCAGTTCATATGAGTGCCCATGTCTGAAAGCCTCATCAAATAAAACTAATGATTAGTCATTATTCCATCAAGAAACTGACATCAATAATGATAATTTGCAATTTGTAGTTCAAATATGGCATTTTCTCCGAGGCATCATGGCTTTACCGACATTTCTATTTTGGGGCTCATTAGTTTGGCGAAACATTACAACACAGGTATATATGATTGTCTTGAAAATATTTCAGATAAATCTCATTCATATATTTAAATACGAGGTTGTTATAACAAAAATGTTATACAAATGAAATGGAAACTAAGCGTGGTGTGTACCTGGGCCCCATGCAGTAAACGGTGCTGGAATGTCGCCCCATCCAGACAATACCCAGGTACCCTCGGAGGCTTCATCGGTTGCTGAGGTCCACCAGTCTGCTCCCATGCGTGCTGAAATTCCATTATTGACATTGTTCAAGTTGATAATAATATACAAAGCTAACAGCAACACTGACGTGTTGTACATGTAGTTTGCACATGCACACGATTGCTATTGTGTTATATATCACCGTAAAACACTCGTATACTGACGTTAGGTGATGTCATATCAAAAAATTTCCTTACCGTTATCGGCGGCAAGATACTGTCTAATAAAATTGTGTTCCTCTTCGTCGTTCACGGCGACTAGGCTCGCTCCCATTGACTCACAGTGTTGTTTGGCTTGGTAGAAGTTGGCCGTCAGTGTCATATTGAAGCTGTAGCAACTCCTCTTGTACATAACCTCAAACTGCGGTGGGCACGTCACTAGTCAAGGGTAATGAAAACATTTGCTATATTTCTACTGTATTTGTAAATTGGTAAACACCATACGTTATTACTAGATTATATTCTTGGTGCAAAAATAAGAATATTGATATCTGTACTAATAAATCCAGCAGAAAGCTGTTCTATTTTTCTTTGTTAAGCAAGTAAGCAAGTAATGATGATAACGTGGCCTAATTTTATAAACGCTAGCTGGGATATTAAACCTTAAGTTTTTAAAAGCAAGAACTTGAAATACAATATATATTTTGAACACAGCCAGTGTGTTTCTAAACATAAATTGCGGTTACGTTCACAGTATAATCCGCCGTGAAGGACAGGACAGGTACATTGACTAGACCCCTCAGTTATTTGGACACAAGTCCCGCCATTTTTACATCCACATTCCTGAAAATAATACAGTAAACAAGCAATGCCGTGGTTCTTCCTGTAGAAGTTTTGTTACAATGTCAGTATTTGTATTTTTTATTATTTCTTTACACTCTGTACACAAATGAAATAATAGACATGGTATCATTCACTCTCACATACTCGCCCCTCATTCTTACGCGTTATTCGTTATCTTATAAAATATTAATTGCATTTCGCCATTTGATGGTACATTGATTTCCTTAATAACATTTTCATTTGAATTCTAATTTGAATCGACTCGACAAACTATGTAGTCCAGTAAAAAGAGCTACTTACAATCACAAATTATGCTTCATTAAATAAAGGTATTATTTCACCTTTTTATTGATTATGCCATGCAAATTAGTATACCTTTTAGACAGCACCTTGTAGCACGTATTATTGTTGTCGCACTTATGTCTGAAACACAATTTTATGTGACTAACAAATTGTTCGAAATCGCGATAACAGTTTTCAACCCCCCCCCCCCCTCCCGAAAAAAAGTGCTGGAATTACCTTATTCATTTAGGTGTCTTTTGATGTACATGTAACAGCATTATGTATAGCATATGACGATTTTTTATTTCCGCATTTTAAATGAATAGGGTTTTAAAAAATCTTAACGTAGGCCTATATTGTACTCAGTTCTTCTAATATAATAGTATGGACCATAAAGTTTACGCATTAAGAGTAAACAGTGCATTATTTATGTCATGGTGAAACCAAAGATATGGAAACATTGTTCTACAAAGGCAGACAGTTGGTTTGCTAATGTTTTAAATCTTTAGTATTGGTTGGCTTCACACGGCGTCCTCAGCAGTACTAAACGATTAATCTGTAATTCAACAGATCCGACTTGATAATAGTTATGGTATTGCTTGTGGCATCAACAAAATAAATTTTGCTAAGAAAATGTGTGCCACACTTCTTGCAGCAGAATCTTTAAAGGATTTTGCCGATACCATGAGCGACTTTTTCACATTTAAAATCAGTGATATTTATGCTAAACTCAATTATCTGGAAACAAAAATATCACATTCTCATCACATCTCTCAACGCCAGGTTTTCTCACAGAGCCACAATCACCATCACTAGTTTTTCCCATGGCAACTGCTGATGAAATGATAAATATTATCAATAAATCAAAACGAAAGACAACGTGTAGCTTAGATCCAATACCAACAACTACATTTGCTCTAATCACCCACATTATTGAAACTTGTTTCATAAATGGAAACACCCCGGATCTAAAATTGTTCGAACATTGCGTTTTGCTGAAGTACAGACCTATTTCAAACCTTTAGTTTGTTTCAAAGAAACAGGACACATAAAATAACATTACACAAGACGTACCTCCGTATGGAAATTTGACCATAATTGCAATTAACTATTTCAAACCCAAACCATTGTGTATTTTGGTTGACGTCATACTACGTCCTCAGTAAACATTTCATCTGAAACATTCGCTTTTTGTGACATTTATGTCATTGCTTTTTGAAACGCGGCCTTTTGTAATAATTTTTATTCAGGGATAATGTAAAATGTGTACAAAAAGGAGATAATTCAATTAACGCTATTTTTGTTGTACACACACACACACACACACACACACACACACACACATAAACACACATCATATCCTATTATGTTACACAAATAGATTTCACTGGTCATAGCTAGACAATATTTTTTTGTGTATTTGAATATAATTTTGGTTGAAAAGCAAACACTGACACAATAATAGGTATACATCTTGATTTGAGTCTTCAACTACTTTGGATAACACAGACACGGACATGATACGCCGCCTTAATATGTACTTTGGCATCGACAAATATTAAAAATATATACGGCACTCAGTAAAATTTAATCTTTTTACTTCTATTGCAATTTAAACGCATCTTAATGAGTTCATTGCAGTTTTGATTGATTGACTTAACTTTCATCAGTTTCATCATTTCAAACAGAAGGCAGTATAAAAATTGGATGTTTTTGTCAGGTACAGGGAAGTGTTACACACTATTACCAGTGCAAATTAGCATTATGTCAAATTAGATACACACGACGCACCATCTAAACATACACATCATCTAAGGGCGATCAATAACAAACCTTCTCAACGGCTCTCATCTATAATTCAACCAATTTGCCAGGTACAGGGAAGTGTTACACACTATTACCAGTGCACATTAGCATTATGTCACATAAGATACACAAAACGCATCATCTAAACATACACAGCATTTACCGGCGATCAAAAAACAAACCTTCTCAACGGCTCTCATCCATAATTCAACCAATTTCACTTACTGTCATTCCTGGTATTGCTAGCTTTGATGAGATAGCTTTTACTAAAACCATGTTAAATTAAACAAACAAGTACTTGTCAAAATACATGGTGCCACAATTCAGTTTTGGCCTATGCTGTGATGTGATCGTTTGTGAACAAACACAAATCAAAAAAAAGGTCTGGCATTTTTTTTATCAAAAATGTATATGCTTTTGAGAAAATCGATATTTCAAAGAAAAATCATAGACATATAGCAAGTGTAGAGCAGGAAATTTCGTTTCAACATTTCACCAACCCTTGATCAATATTCATTTACCACTTAGCACGATACTACTGTGATCATGTCCTAGTCAAAATTTCAAAGGAAGATGCAATGTGTTGAAATGTGTGTTTAATAGCTGATGAAAAAGAATAAAAATAAAGTTCAGAATAAATATCAACATTTACATTCATTTATTTATTTATTTCAAATTATATGTGTACAACCAACAACGTTTATAGAGTGTGTGACTCCAACTGGCACGGAGAGGGTCCGCAACGTGTTTAAGCATGTGGTCCACAAGCACCCCCCCCCCTTCCAAAAAACACTCTGGAGGATTCTTGCCCATTTTGGGTCAAGGCCGCTGTAGATTCCTGCCGATTGTTAGTGATGGGTCTCTTCCTTGAACTACTTCCCAGATTGGTCTCAGATATGGTCTAGGGGTGGTTGTATCTGGGTTTTAGAAGGTTGTTCCATAAGCAGAATGTGGGTCTGTTGGATGCATTCAGGTGGAAAAGGGCTGTGTTGTCGTATTGTTGTTCTGGATCTGTTTTTGAGAGAATGGTACCGATTTATTTACAAGATGCTGTTGTGTACCAAGCCTGTTTTTATAACAGAAAGAGACATTACGTACAGATGTTTCAAACCTGAAGATTTTGCTATATTGGTCAGCGGTTTTTGATGATTTCATTTAGACTGTTTTCTGATATTTAAAAGGTAGCCATGTGACAGCATTTAAGGCTTTCAGGTATGGAAGATTGAAACTGTGCTTGTAGTTCTACTCTTTTATAAATAATTATAATCGTGTTTTACTTTGATTAAGTGCACCATCAAGTTAAGAGAAAATTAGCTTAGGTTAAGCGCCGTTGGCTACTTATATACGTTCTACTGCCCTTCATTTCCTTCATTGATTATAGACATGACTATCACCTCAGTGTCCCCTCTTTACATTGTGCATTGTTCTCTTTCTTTGTCTATCATGTTTAATAAAAAAAAAACTCCGGACAATATCTGTAATATTGAAGTCTGCTTCCTCGGCCCAAAGTGGTGACAGTTAGTTCCACAACGGCTCAATATAGTTTAGCGGCAGAAGGCCACAATTTTCAGATTTAGTGTCCCCTTTATATATGGACCTGTTTTATATTAGGAACAGAACATATACTTATAGCCTCACAAAGCAACATCTCACTAACATCCTTACCTTTACTTTGGAGCCTTAACTTTTAACAAGTGCTCACATTCGACCCTGGTAATGTCAAAGGTCACTGCGCACAAGCAAAGCGGCAAAAAATAATCATGTATTCCCGTCTTTACAGCCAAAATATCAGTTTAATTAAAATAAACATTCTTCTAGGATATGACATCCTCTTTGAGTTATATTGTATTACAATTAAATTGTACTCGTTTCCTGTTTTTTTTTTTTTTTTTTTTATAATTTTTAGAGAAGGCATGATCTTTCTGACTAGAAAACTGTACTAAACCTGAGATACCTGAGATGGATGGATAGAAAACGAAATTTCTCAAAGACTCGCATCTGTAATTCATAATTTAATAATTTCATAATTCATAATTTAAACAAAAAATATATTCCTAAGAAAATGTGTGCCACACTTCCTGCAGCAGAATCTTTGAAGGATTTTGCAGATAGCATGAGTGACTTTTTCACATTTAAAATTAGTGATAGTTATGCTGAACTCAATTATCTGGGAAAAAAACAGGTTTTCTCACGGAGCCACAATCACCATCACTAGTTTTTCTATGGCAACTGCTGATGAAATGATAAATATTATCAATAAATCAAAACAAAAGACAACGTGTAGCTTAGATCCAATACCAACAACTACATTTGCTCTAATCATCCACATTATTGAAACTTGTTTCATAAATGGAAACACCCCGGATCTAAAATTGTTCGAACATCGAGCGTTTTGCTGAAGTACAGACCTATTTAAAACCTTTAGTTTGTTTCAAAGAAACGGGACACATAAAAAACATTACACAAGACTTACCTCCGTATGGAAATTTGACCATAATTGCAATTAACTATTTCAAAACCAAACCATTGTGACCTACCCTGTCTGCAAGATAATAGTCTCATCGACCGCTAATAAATAAACCATATCTCGGATTTGTGGGAAGATTTATTCCTATTACAGGTAAAAATTGTGTTTTTGACTCACAAAAGAAACCGAGAGCGATGCAAACTTGAGCAGAAGAAGACTAGGTCAGAAAATAAATCACTTTCTTCTAAAATACACAAAGTCACTTAATTCGAGCGTTGGGGTTTTTGGACTGCAGTTTTTAGTGACCAGATATTTTAACCACCAATATCTGTCTTAACAAATATTAATTTTATGTTTCTTTTTTCTGGTGTTTCTGTAACACAACACACAAATATTAAGAGAAGATTTTCAAAAAGTGTTCTTTATATTTTATTTACATTATGAAAACGTTTTATCAAATTTACTTATGTCTTGGCCAAAATGTCGTACCTTTGACAATTGAATAATATTCTGAAAACATTTAGTCAAAACACCTTTTCTAAAACATTGCAACGAGATTTGAAAGATATTTGACAACAATTTTAATAGAATTTTTATGCTAGAAACATCAAGTGTCGTAATAAAATCTCCTTTCTGTAGACTTTTCAACTCGTGGTACTGTTGAGACGTAGGTGACGGGTCTATAAATCAGTAAAAATTAACATTTTCGTGCTGCTCTTTCTCTAGTTCTCTGGTTCTCTAGCTTAAACTTATGTTAAACGATAATTCCTGCTTTAACACCTGATTAAAACTGAAACAAATTTCGCAAAAAAATTTCAAGTAATTCAATAGTGTTTTGAATAAATTGGTGGGTTGTGCTGCATTTGGTGTCATGTTTTCAATTAGGAGCAAAACGTTCGTGATTTTCTTGGACACAAGTGTCAATAATGCTACCATGCGTCTCTTACACACTTGAAGATTAAGAGCTTAAATGCAATGGTAAGCCATCCGTCTTAACTGTCATCTTCCTCATGATCAGAATGCTTGAATCTAAATGCTTGATACCATGGTTAACATAGCGAGATCATTCCAACAGGGACGATAATGACTAAAAAGATAAACCCAGAGACCAGATAAATTCACATTTGCTTCACATTTTCTGTAAAATTATTTTAAGAAACTATCAAAACAATTTTTGCTTTTTTTTTTTTTTTTTTTTTTTGCTTTAAACGAAATAAATGTGTACACTGGGCTAACAACTATAATGCATCTTTATGGTCGGTCATTTAAACCGCCAGCAATACATTTAAATTGGGATAAAGCATGGATTTACGTGCACAGTTGGATCAGCCAATATGAGTACGAGGAATATGATTTTTATTTTGTCGAGCAAAATTCGATTTGGCGTGACAATCCTGGAAAAGACATGTACACTTTAAACCTCTCCTGTTCATATTGTAACATCATATTTTCCCACCGACATCACATAATTAAGCCATTTTGTACTTCGATGTCTTTCGTTCTTTTTCACGTTTTCTATTTTAGCAACCTGTGAGACAGTTGACCTTTGCACATACTAAGTATGTTCTGTTTCTTTTTGTACCAACAATGTTAAAAATATCGGAACTAACATTTTAATACATTCGTGAGAAGCGTTTTAAAAGATATTTCAATACTCGATGTTCATATGCCACCCATTCTAATTATAAATCCCATCTATACATGTAGATTTAATACAGATAAAATTCAACTTTTGGTTTTTATCAGGGTCTTTTTTACTGATAGAATATAAAATGACTTACCAGACAAGATGGCGTGCGATTGCGTGCCTCCAGATAAGAACAGTTTGGGTCACTCAACAGAAATCCATCCGGAACTTCAGAACAAGACAGGGCACAAGTGTTTGTGTTACCGCAGTAATATGCAGCTCGACAATCGCCGTGTTCTAGGCAACGCAATGTACAGTGTTTTTCAGAAACAGAATATGTCGTTTGAAAAATAAAATCTGCTGTAAATCTCGACTGCGGTTGAACCCGAAACCATAAACCTGAAGAATCCGATGAGCCAAACCATATAAGTAGAGCAAATTCTAACAAAAAAACCAACACATTTATCGCAGTTGCCATCTTCAAATTCTTATCCGTCCTCTCTTTGAATATTTCAGTACCTTATACGTGAGCTATGTTCCCAGCATGCATTTAACATCTATCCTGGCCCCTGTTTCACAAAAAAATTAAGTCAGGTCTCCTGGCTAAGAACTTAATTACCAAGGTGACATGGTCACATGGACAAGTCTAACCCTATCAGGAGCAGTGTAACTGGGGCCTGCAGTCTGTAAGCTTGTTTAAAAAAGGTGCCATGACGTCATCAAATTGCTGACAATCATATATGTAGAGAAGAGGGTTCATTTATGTTTTTTCAAATATCATTATCCAATGGGTGTTAATTTCCTCCACGCAGGAAATGTTCCGAGACGTAAACACTTTTGACTTGATGGACCCACAGATACAGGCACCATGCACTACAAAGGTGTGTGTTTGGGTTGATGCCATTGAATATTTCAAATCATTAGTGTTTTGGTTGGGTTCACATTACGTCCTCAGTAAACATTTCATCTGAAACGTTCGTTTTTTGTGACATTTATATCATTGCTATTTGAACCGCCGCTTTAATCTCTACTCTGCCATTGGCAAAAATAAAAAATTTATACGGCATTTAGTACAAATTAATTCATTTACTTCTATTGCAATTTAAACGTATCATTATTGTGTGCGCATTGCAGTTTCGATTGACTTCACTTTTGCCAGCTTCATCATTTCAAACAGATGATTTTATGAAAATTGGATGTTTTTGTCAGGTATAGGGAAATGTTCTACACTATTACCAGTGCAAATCAGCATTATGTCAAATTAGAAACACACAACGCACCATCTACAAATATATATCATTTACGGGAGATAAAAAAAACCTTCTCAACGCTTCTCATCTATAATTTAACCAATTTCACTTACTGTCATTCCTGGTATTGCTGGTTCTGGCGAGAAAGCTTTTACTAAAACCATGTTAAATTAAACAAACAAGTGCTTGTCAAAATATATGGTGCCACAATTCAGTTTTGGCCTATGCTGTGATGTGATCATTTGTAAACAAACACAAATCAAAATGAAGGTCTGTCATTCTAGTTGATCAAAAATGTATATCCTTTTGAGAAAATCGATATTTCAAATAAAATCATAGACGTACAGTAAGTGTAGACCAGAGAACTTCTTCACAACATTTCACCAACCCATGATCAATATTCATTCACCATTGGGCACGATACAACTTCCAACGAGATGACATAAACATGTGATCAGCGCAGTGGCTCTACTAGTGGGCGTGTCCTCGGTAAGTACGTCATCTTTGTGGGCGTGTCCAGGGCCGTAGCCTCCGGGGGGGCAGGGGGGCAGCTGCCCCCCCTGGGATTTAGAATTTTCCACACTGGTAGGGGGACATCCCCTCCCCACTCGGGGTCTTCGCCCCCTCGTGTCCGCTTACTGCCCCCCCTGGCATTTTGCTCAGGCTACGGCCCTGGTGCCCTCGTTTGTGAACAAATCAAATTGAAGGTCTGGCATTTTTGATGATCAAAATGTATATCCTTTTGAGAAAATCGATATTTCAAATAAAACCATAGACATACAGCAAGTGCAGAGCTGAAAACTTCTTTACAACATTTCACCAACCCATGATCAATATTCATTTACCACTAAGCACGATACAACTTACAACGAGAAGACATAAATATGAGATTATGTTCTTATCAAAATTCAAAGGTAGATGTAATGTGTTAAAGGAAATAAAAGCTTAAGTAAAAAATAACAACAAAAATGGTAATGAGAAAACATGTCAAAGTTTTACATACATTTATTTAAAATATATATTTGCAGGATCAACAACGTTAGTGGAGCATGCTGTTCACAAGTTCCTAAATATGTGTTGGAGGATTTTAGTGCATTTTTTGGGTCGAGACCTCTGTCGATTCCTGCCGATTTGTTGGTGATGTGTCTCTTCTTTGTTCAAACCACGGATATTAGGCTCATTATGTGGAACAGAACATACATTTATAGCCATACAAACCAATAGTTGACTTCATGCCCCTACATTACATTCATTTTGGAGCCTTTACTATAACAAGTGCTCAAATTTGATCCTGGTTATTGTTGGTTAAGGGGACTTTATGACCAAAGGTCAGTGCCCACAGGTAAAGTGGAAGACAATATAAATGTTTTCCCGTACACAAAGCCAAAATATCAGTTTAATTGAGAAACGCATATTTCTAGGGTATGACAACCTCTTTGAGAATTATACTCGTCTCCTGTTTTCTTTTTTCTCTAATTTTTCGAGAAAGGCATAAATACCTTTATCATCGTGCCCGCCTCCCGAGCCACCCCTAATTTCTCCCCCCACCCCTACCCCCCCACCCCCCAGCAAAACCCGTGCTGTCTCTGCCTACATTCACAACCTGTTGACTAACGGATCAAATATGGTCGATCCACTTGAAAGCTTTGCCGCGTGATCCTCCTAAGAGACACTGAATAAATTCCCCGCGGGGATTAAGCGGCAAGCTTTCAAGTGGGTCGACCACTTTGATTTCGCTTGGTTTGGTTGTGAACAGGGCCTCTGTCACCTCAACATTTTAATTTTTATTTGATAAACACAACTTAAAATAACAGTGATTAAAATGAATGTAAGATCATCATTAAAATCATTACTAATGAAAGTCTCGTTGTATCCAGAAAAAATGCCATTGCATCTTGGAGCATCCAATTAGTGGATAAGCATCATCTTTTTGCTCAAACCAACTTTCCACAAGGTTATTATATGTCAACGGAAATCGTTGCACATGCGCAAGCCCATAAAATAGATATAGCAGTAGAAATAGACCACGTGTCGCTTTATTGCAGGTGTATATATGTTGCTGCAGTCATTCACAAGGAGACACGCGACGTAGAAAGCGAGCGCGGAACATTAACAATCAGCAAGAGTCACCAACAGTATACTCGACTGAAAAGATGCCACAGTAAGTACTGGATGCAACCTTGTTTTCGTCATTCACAAATGTTTCCGATTTTTTAAATTGTGAATGTAGTATTTTACGTTTTGCAATATTTTGTCTCTACAAGTAAGCATTTCGCAGAAAATCTGCAAACATCTACTTTTATTTTACAACATTAAGGCTTACGGGAATATCCGCGTACATAATTACATTTTTTCAATGTTTAGCTTCAGAAGCGTATGCCTCGTGTTGGTAGTTTTGAGCGCCCCTGCTGTGGATGCCAACCACTTTGATTGGCTTCACCGACATAACACTAACCAATGTAGCATTGATGGCCCAGAGCTGGGGGTATACGATCACACGTTTATCTTCGTCATGGATGGGATATTTAATGGCATTTACCAGGATTTTGAACAGTTTTCACACCACCAAAAATGTGCTGGAAGAGTGGAGTAAGTACTTGCTATAGCCGGGTAGTGAGAGGGAAAATTCGTATTTTTTGGTGTGTTAATTAAGTCTTGTATGTGCCTATGTGGCCTGTGGTTATATTAAAGAAGAATGCCATATCCTTATTTTAAAAGATCTTAAATGGCCCTTCCCCCTAAAAAGAGAAAAAAAAATTAACTGAAATTAATTGAAATAATTTAAATGCTCATGAATAATTTTTAATGAAAGGTTGCAAAGTATGCATCGTATGCAGTAATAGTATATTTCACTTTAGCAGAGCCCTGCATTAGAAAATAATGTATGCTGCAAATATGATCACAAAACTTTCTTTCAACAATTGTTGATTGACATCCACCATATTGGAATTGTGTGGTAGTTTCCACATACAGCATTCAACCAAAATATAATTAATTTTGACTCAATGATAAAAACACCTTACAGTGAATAATTCTTATCAGGGTGAAATTTACTCTGAATGAAACCTGCATGTTCATTTTTAGAAAAACTTAAACATGCCCGCTTTTTTCCCTTCTGTCAACCGGCATAGGATTGAAAATCAATCTGTTTTCTAGGAAATACTGCTTGAAGTGGATGAGTGTTTTTCTGTATTTTTGCGTTGTTTTGTCATCATTTATTCCATTGCTGCCAGCACATCAATTTTATTTTTTCATAGTATTTTCAGGTTTTAGACCGAAATTTATCAAATGGAGCTTAATTTACGGCTTATTTTTTAATGTTAAACCAATATCTTTTCAGAACCGCTTATAAATTTCAAATGACTTGTGTGGAATTCAGTAAAGTGCCACTTTGGTCTTAGATATCAATATTGGTTGGTGTTCGAAAAAACACGAACAACGTTGACAAAATATTTGACAATAAATGCTCATGCAGCAGCTGTGGTGTCCGACAAAGAATACGTACAATGTTGACAAATGTAGATGTCATTTTTACAGCAACCAGAGTATCATAGAAGAAGGCAAGAAAGCTCTCCAATACTTTACAGAGTATGGGTTTGATATGTCCACCATTACTGACCTTGACCTTCTGGACGGGCGAGTGACCTTGGAGGGCAGCAACCTACTGTTCCACCCCTTTTGTCTGCACACGGAAACCAAGTTCAGGATAATGATGGGTAGAAAATACAACATAGCATTTTATACATAGCATATATATAACTTATTTAATTGTAGCAGTTCTATACTGTCAAAGTTCACCACAGGGTTAAGGTATGCCTGTCACATGTCTTCATTTCACTGCAATTATCTGTTACAATTTGTCACTCAGAAAACTAATTGCCCCCTTGCTTCTTTTAGTATTATGCTTAGTTTATTCCAGCAGATCTGTAGATTAAAGATTCGACACACCTTGCGGGTGCACTAACATGTCTTTGTTTCATACCAAGTTTTGGTGGTTTATTCTAATTGTTACTCAGAAACTGACGGCCACAAAAGCCGGTTTTATAAACGTGCGGCTCTCTACGATTACGGCTGGGCTCTAGAGATTATGAAAGAAACCTCCATCAACAGTTCTAGGTACACCGGCACTGTGGGAGCAGGAGGACACATTTTGTATGGAGAATACCAGTCACTGGTAAGACGTACATGTGATATATACAGAATTCAAAACTGTTACAGGACAGTGGCGCTGTTCAAAATTAGAATTCACAAAGTTGTGGCGCTGTCACAATCTATATGTTTATGTCTTTTATTGCTGGAGGGCCCATACATTTATGTTTTAATATCATTATTATTTAGTGTTTTTGTATTAATTCTTATGACATTCTTGTCGAAAAAGAAGAAGCTGCCTCATATACTAGTACATGGATTTATATATTCAGACTGGACTGGAATATGGGACCAAGGACATGGTTCTGATTCACTACGAGACACAAGATCCCAATTCCTATGCAGGCGGCCATTTTTACGTGTCAGGCCTGCGAGTCTACAGCGACATCTATGGAGAAGGACAGAGTTACGGGCTGTACGACTTTGATCAGGAAACCAGTAAGATAAACGGGAGAGAGATGCTTACTTTCCCCCGTCGTCGGTAAATGAACATTAAGACTTCATTGATCAGATCACTTGGTACTCGACAATATATCAACCAAAATTGAATTTTATTAAAAATAAAAGTTACATGTATTCAGTTCCCACGTTACAACCAGTAACATGATTTACAAAATGTAACACAGTTATATGTACCCAGTTACAACTACGACCTCAATGGCAAATAAAGTTTCAAGCGCGAAGCATGTGTGTTCGTTTGTAAACTTGTTCATCAGAGCAAGACCAATACTGACAAAAATTACAGTTTTCCACGTAGAAGATCAACAGTATATATCCTTGAGTAAGTCCGGGCAGTCACTTTCTCAAATCATCCATGTTATCTAAAACCGATGATCCCGATCTTTACTCACAGCCAAAGTAAACACACCTTGGGTGGGGTGAACATATCACACTTACTTGTGAAAAATTAAAAAGGCGAAGGAATCAACAAAAACTAGCATTAGTAACACATAGGCCCTATGGCTCGTAGCTATGACGCACTCAAGTCCTCAAGTCCTTTCCATATCGTGAGGTACACTTTTCTGTTACGTGCCATTTTAGTGATTGACATCTTAATAGCCTGGTTATGACGTAGAAATGTCACCTTATCGGAGCCCCCACCCCCGGGACGGCCGCATAAATTGATTCAATTACTGGGAGGGAGTCCCTCCTGCAACGTAATTTAAGGTTATTACCAGTCCAAATACAGACTTGACATTTAATATGGAATATTTCAGTTTCGAAGGTATACCTAGGTAAAAATACGTTCTTTTTTAAAAAAAACTCCGATTTCATATAAGATTTGTGAATGTAAAAGTATGCAGTCATGTGTGTCACTACCAATTAACTGACTTTCATGCATGTTGCGCTGCTACACTGTGTAATTTGAAGTGATTTAATTGGATAGTGTTCCTTTGGGCTGATCAAAGCTTGGCTTAGGCAAAGCTTGGTTCTGTCAAAAAAGTATCCATATTTCAGCAACTACTGCATAGAAAAATTTGAAATTTTGCATGCAAGCGGCCAATTTTGCAGTGCGTAAGATGAGTCAAGAAGTGCATTACAAATTTGTTAATCTAAGGCAGAATGGCGCGAAAAAGACAGACATCACCAGACAGATCATAGCGCCAAACGGAACGGTCCCCACAGTTTTATAGAGTAATGCCCAGACTGATGTACCTACACAGAGGTGACCCCCAATGTATCAACATTTTACCTACAGGGTACAGGACCCACTGTCTTTCGGGATACGCTGCTGCAACTAAACAAAAAACACTTCAGAACGAGGGATAAATTGCCACTAAAATGCGTTTTTCAAAGCCCTTAGCGAACACCAAACTGGTTTTAGCAGGTAAGAACACCTAATGACCTCCGAGGTACCCACTGTATACAACAAAACATCGTCGTCTGTTTCTCTAATGAATTGGGGGTCATGAACGATTCTGGGTAGAACACTGAAACTGCGTGGCTTTCTTTATTGAGGTCAGGTTTCACCTGTAACGCCCAATTAGTCAAAACAGAGTTTACAGATATCCAGAAGAGGCCTACGACGAAGCATATGCCGGGTCTTAAGTGACAAGGGTGATTGACAGCGTCAGTATTTGGAGTAGATTCCACATTGGTGCCAAAACACCAATGGTAGTCATCGACGAAAACCTGAACCAGATCAAATAAAGGGATGATCTCGGAACCACTTGACTATCATTTGATAGGGGGCACCTTAGGAACAATTCTAGGTTGTACGATGAGGTTGCAGGTTCACACAGAGCACTTTTAATAGCAGATAACTTACAGAACCAAGGGGATGAGCAGCTACCCTGGTCATCAAAATCGCCACATTTGAACCACATAGACAATATTTCGGTAGACCATTACTCACCAATCAACTGCCTACATGTCCTACAACAAAACTGGACCAGATTGGACAATTTCAGACCGATGCCTAGAATGCTATTCCAGATTGAACTCTAAAAACCTACCCTCAAGAAATGCCTTGCCGCTTGAGAGCGCTGGTAACAGCCACGAAGAGGCCAGGCGTAACAACGACCATTACTGTGACTAGCAACTGACATGAGGGTCTTTTGTGGAGCGTATTACCCTTTTACGGACGATAATTTGGAAAATATGGAGATCCAAAATATCTCTTTTAATGGGAGTCGTATGACATAGAATAGGCAATGTGTTTTTGTTTGTTTCTCTGGCGAATTCCATTAATGAACTGATGTCACAATGACATCAAATAGATAATTTAAAGTTATTAAAACACGATTTTAATCCTTATTTTCATTTATCAGTCCGCAAAATAGGAAAAAACTGATAAAAAATTATTTCGAAAAAAATATTCCATATTAAATGTCAAGTCTGTAGTTAAGTGTTCATCTCGAGAAATGGAAGTTATATAACATTGTTCCACAATCCACACATTAGCTGCGGTGAAAGGTCAACTTCGCGGTTACAATCAGAATTCCAACAAGTGACAAAATACGGATGCACGTTGCAGGCGACCAGCTACCGGATGTCACATCTGAGTCTGCGTGTAAGATATCCCCATACTTCTCCAACAGCGTCATCGCCACTCCATTCGTCCAACCAAATCCTATCTGCAAGAATGATAGAAACATTTGATGCAACCATTGCCAAATATAGCCTAAGTTTCAGATCTCATGCGCGCCATCTTGTTTATTGACCACCCAAATGTCCATAATAAGAGATCGTGTCAAGATTGGTAAGGTCTATTTATACAGACTCTGTACACTTCCGTAAATTGTGAAGTCGGTCAATCTTGTTTATTGAGGATACAAGGCTATGAAGCAAAACCATAACATTTAACTTTATCGGACTTGACAGTCCGCGAAGTTTGATTTAAATTTAACTCGCCAATCAAACTGACCGCAGGGAAGAGGTCAGTTAGATGGATCTTATAGCTGCCTCTGTACGCCCTACGCAGGGGGGGGGGGGGGATTTGGACGAAGAAGTGAGCACTTGTTGATGTTGTAGAAGTGAATCATATGTCAGATGTCAAATCTATATAAGCATGCATCCGTACAAACAAGAACAAACAAAAAACTTTGTCGGGTTGATATGTTTAAGGTTATTGCACGTTTGCATTGGGCTGCATTAGGCTATATCTGTGACGTCATGTGAACACCACCTACTTGTACGTCATACTCGCCCCCTCTGCCTGGCAGTCCTTCTATACGGGCGTCATACTGGAAGGAAATAGGCCTTGTTATCTTTAGTTTTTTTATAGAGCTGGGCACACTTACAATCTTAAATAGTTTTTATTTTATGTACTCTTGATGAATGGTTTACCGCAACTTTATTTTAAATTAGAATTAATAAACAAAACCTCAATAAATTATGAATTCTTCTACCTTAATGGACTTAATGTACTACAGACAACTTAACAACTTTTTATCTAACAGATGGTTTTATTACGACAACAAGTATATGTGCCGTTTCTAATTCAACATAGTCCACGATGCCCTACCAACCTTTTCGTACATGTGCCCCTGTGCTGGTCCTGGTTGACTCCACGTCCGCCAATTGGTAAGTATCCATCTGAAGTGGAAACGTGATATTTGTTAGGCTTTTAGCATCAAATTGGTTAGGCTTGGCGTATGAATCAACTGAGCCAAATGCAGTTTGACAGTTACTTGTGTGTGTGTGTGTGTGTGTGTGTGTGTGTGTGTGTGTGAGAGAGAGAGAGAGAATGAGAGAGAACGAGAGAGATTTTATTTTCCTTAAGTGTCTGCCGATAATCTTATCAAATAAGTAACTTAGAGGCCCCATTCAAAACAGGTGATCCGAGTACTAACTGACCCTCCGACAAAATATGGCTGACCACACATCGGAAGAGATGCCGCTGATTCTTGGTGGTCTCTCCACCTCTACACGCGCCGTCTCTGCAGGGACCTAGCAATTAAACCTCGGAGCCGGGATTTAATCCGTTTAATGGCGTGTGTAGAAGCGGGGAGACCATCGGGAATCAGCGGCATCTCTTTTGAAGAGTGGTCGACCATATTTAGTCGGCGGATCAGTTAGTACTCGGATCATCTGTTCTGAATGAACCAGAGAGGGTGGTAGGGAAACCTCTGACTGATATTCCTGGCTATATCCTTAGCCTCCTGCAGACTGCTAGAGGACAGGGCCTGGATGGTGACATCTTGTAATGGCGGCCAGGCGTTGGGATAGTCCCACTGTTGTGTGGAGTTGATCAGAGAGGTCGGTACTCCCCCCGGCATGTCCAACACGTGCTTGTTCTGGAATATGAAAATATATCTCTTAATAAAGATAACGAGTATGTCTACTTTTTAGGAATATGTTAACAGTCTGTGTTTGCAAATAATGATATTAAGAGCTTTGTGTTGCTCAATGGCAGACACCTACTATAACACACCTTTTAGAAAAAAACGCCACTGTGATATATTGCCGTTCCCTCCCTCCAAGCCGTCCCTGTGACTTATATTTATAGACATCTTAATCGATTAGTGTGTTTTAAGAGTATCATTGCTACTGCACTTCAACATGTTTAAGCTGATTGGGAATCACAGCAGGACTCAGGAATACCTTTAAGTACTGCAGTACTTTTCTCTCCATCGTCACCTTGTCTGTACCATCATCGTTACCATAACAACCAAAATACATCGGGAACACATTAGAGGTGTAGAAAGTTGTTCGCAGAGCACCGGCACGTCTATCATAGTCAAACCACGCCCCCTGTGTATCGTCCCAGAACAGCGTGTTCATGGCGTGTCTTCTGGTCATCGCTTTGTGTAAAAAGTCTGCTTGCTTGGATGCGTTTCCTAAGTAAAGTTGTCCACTTATTAGTGGAGTTTTGGTTCATTGGTAACTAAATCAAAACCACTTTGAAACCACGGTTTCGTACATAGAAACGGCGTGTGTATATCCTGCCCGTAGTGAACAGCATATTATAATAAAAAAAAGATTACACAGCAGTGAGTGGGGGGGGGGGGGGGGCATTTTTTTAAGCAGAAGGGGTGAGATTCCTACACGCTTCTACACACCTACATGTAGTTAAATGATAAGAATGAGTTTACACAACGTAGATTCAACCGATCATTTCTCCAAAATAAATTTACTTTCGAAATTCATGTTTTTTTAAATAATGACACTAAAAAAATGAATACGGGCAAGTAATGGTCACATCTTTATATGTGTATTCATAGAGTGGGAAGAGTGAATAGTTTAGTGTAACAGGTTGGGAACCTTACCTAACAACCCATAAAACTCTGCTAAAATCCGTTCGTTATAACAGAGAATGGCGTTGAGGTCTACAGGAATAACATCCTTGGTTTGAAGGTCACTAAGACTCATCGAACCCGACCTCATCCAGCGTGAAGAGAAGTCCCAGCCAGACTCAGCTGCTGACGCTATATGAGAGTAGAGTTCAGCCTTGGAACCTGAATGACGTAGAGATACAACACTGGCATTGCGTGTATATACATGTATAATAACATAGGCTGTGTTCAGAATAGAAGCTGTAGGTCTAGAAGGATCGATCTATCTCAGCAGGGATTCTTGCTAAGGCGTAGTCCATGCAATCAGCTTTATTGTCTGGCACACCCCTCGCAAAGCAACATAAGTTACAACATCATAGACCACACAGTTTTCCCGACGTTACCCAAGTACGCATGACATAATGATAAAACACGCTGAACGTGCGTGTACAGTTTTGTACTTTTGAGGACGTACACGTTTTGCAGATGTCTCAAGCCTGTATGCAGGGGTTTCGTGAGGGGGCACTCTTTCGGCCGAAAAATGTCTTCTCTGCATCACAATTTATCTATGTTGGGTGAACTAAAAGGGTATAATGAATCATTTTTCAGGAAAAAAATTGAAATCCAACGTACCTGCATCAGTCTTGGTTCTTGCAGTTTCCATATCTTCTCGGTAGGACTCCGGTCTGATAGTGAAACAAAGTATAACTAAGTAAAAACGTTGGATTCTGGAGATTTTTAAAATATAATAATGGCCCGTGTATATTTTCACCCCCCCCCCCCCAAATAAATAAATAAATAAATAAATAAATAAATAAATAAATAAATAAATAGGGAGAGGGGTGCACTTTTATATTATCAAAGATTCAGTGTTGTAGTTTATGTCAGAGAAATTGTTTTTTAAAATGTTTCAAGAGAAACCACTAATTACCTAGGTTTCCCAATTTCCACAGCGTAGCGCGCTACACGGTGGGTCTGGTTGTTTCTAGCGACATCTACCGTGCGGTTATTTATCCAGAAATAATACTCTTTTTCGAGACTGTCCACTGTTTCACGAATGAAAGCCAGGTCTTTCGTTTTGTCATAGTAGAGCTTCATCATGGGAATGAGAAAAGGAGGCTGACTTCTCCTTGTATAGTACACACGTCCGCCATTGGGGACTAGACCGTACCTGAGAAATAGAGGCTTGATACATGTAATGATATAGACGTTGTAATCAAATCCAACACAAACTCAACAGTGCTTATGACAAGAATGAAATTACCTTCAGGTGGAATTCTGCTTAAAAATATACGTTAAGAAAGAAAATTGTACTGTTTTTTATATTGATAGGTAATCTTCTTGCGTCAGAGAAATACGATTGCAATTCCTAACACAATAAATTGAAGCTGCGTGAGCTGAAATGATTCGACTTCATGGTCTACCTATCGATGATGTTGACGTATTCAAATAAATGCCATAGAGCTTACATACATGAAGTCAATCAGCCGTGATACTATAAACTTACTCGTCAACGAACTTGAGAAAGTTTTTTATCATCCCCTTCACAGTGCGTGTCATTTCAGACAGCAACAAACCCTTAACGACCCAGTAGGAATCCCTGAGGAGAAGAGACGCAGGAAAAGATGTTAACATTGTGACACTATTAAATATAGAACGTAGTATTTATTTGAAATGTGATGAAGCTATGAAAAAAACAGAACCATATTTATAGGCTATGTTATTCTCAAAGAATCACCTGGAATATGACTGAACCTACCAGTAGTAAAATTCCCGGAATCTGCCGCCTGGAATAATAAAGGGTTCGGGTACGTAAATCAGCGAGTATCTGGACTGGTTTACCCTTACATCATCACTGATCTGAAACACAGTTTGTTCTGACAACAATTACCTGTAGAGAATATCTTCATTTTCTATAGAGCTACAGCGCTTTAAGGATATTCCCCCAGAAGGCCCTATATTGCTTAGCATGTTTCTGTTCTTACAGTATATATCCGGAGTTATATTGAATACTGTGGTGAAACTGTCGATTTGCGACTTCAGGTAAAGTTAACGTCCACCTGTGTCAGATCTAACTGCTGACAACGAAATCTTGGCCAGTCCTTCTACCTACCCTGTAAACATTTCCCATCAGTAGGGCCTATAAGGTACACTTATGTCACAGGAACAAACGCCAAAAAAAAAAAAAAAACTGTTTATATCACAATGGACAATTAAGTTATTTACATAGGAACACTAAAATTTGGCCAAGCATGGCAAACGTTCCAAATGTTTCAAAGGTCAAGGTAGCCCTTCGTTCATCGGCTATACCCTTGTTCGGGTAGTGGCTTCTGGGTACCTTTCTTCCGAGAACTTTCCACAGCTTATGCAACTCGAGACCCCAGGTCCGTAACTTGCTGTCTTTGATTTTGCTGAGGAAGGCTGGACTGGAAGAAACAGATGTTTGAAAAGAGTGAATGTTCTGCTTTATCCAGTAAGGGGCCGGTAAATTAAATCTAAACCGGATTTTACTCTGTACGTCTAGTATTATATTTATTTTTTTCTTCCTATGAAATTTAAAAAAATTGCTTGTTATTCGAGTTTGAACCTAAACTTCCAACTGGCTCCTGCCCTCTCCCTATTTATCATGTTGTTAATTTGGTGGAATAGACATACATACATGTAGCTCTACAGGCATTTCCACAACAGAAATTTCAGCCAAAATTCTGTCTAACTCGGATATTTCAATTCAGAGTATAAAAATATATATAATGTGACAACTGGCACTAAACTTTTTTCTGTCTAGGTGACACTTCATTTGAGCAGAATATACTGAATTACCATTGGTCCTGGTTAGCCAACAATTTAGTTTAAAAGTTATATATTGCAATACATTCATCTGCGGTCCCTACTCTTGCGTATAAACTGAGCCCGAGCCAAAGCCACGGTTTGAGACTCTTATTTGTATCAATATCAAAATAGATATCATAACGAGTATGTAGAATACTTATTTGGAAAACGGTCGCCGCTTTATTGAAAGTCACAGATGAAGGAGATAACTCTTGTCATAATGAAGAAACTATATCATACTTCTCTCTCCAGTCAGTTGGAGTCCAGTCTTCGAATTCTAGGTTCGGACCTTCGAAGTACTTATTTCTGAAATCTTCCGCATCCCTCTTGGTCAAATTCCTCTTCCCAAGGTCAGCAAAGGCCTGTAGTATGATCTCTAAAAGTTGGGAAGAAAACGGCATCAGTTTCGACGGGATTTATCTTGTATCGGATGATGCCACATAGAGAAGGTATAGAGAAAAATCTTTCAGCGTTGTAAACGTATGCAGGCCCACTGCAGGATTTAATTTTACATTTTTAGTGTCAAATTTGCCATTTTTCTCAAAATACACCGCAAAAAAAAGTCGTTTACTGGCCTGAGCTGTAGCTGATATATACGGTAAAGACTGTGCAGTTGACTGCGTTTTAAGATCAAGGGCATACCTTTAAGCCAACGAGCGTCAGCACTATTGCTTGTCTTGTAGTCGAACAGACGTTTCAAAAGTGGCATTCTGTGACATTCGTGTCTTTGTGTGAGTACATTCTATCATTGTGTTTGTGTGCGTGTTTTTGTTTGTGGATTTGTTTAACTTTGCAAACAATAGAAGAATTCGCAGCAGTTATATCGAGATCAACAATAACCATATCGAAAGGGATTATTTACATAGCCAGTGATGGGCTGACTTTTTCTGGTGTAAAAAAGTCGACGGTTGTTTTCATACAAATTCCAACTATCTGGCAATATCGAGCACAAAACAAAGACCACACTGTAGTGTAAATCTAAAGGCTGAAATACATCAGTCACATAAAACCCAAGTGCTTATTGTTTCACCTACCTTGGCTAGCTTTCATCTTTAAGTCAACAAATGTCTTGGAATCTTCATATATTCTCGCATTTTGCATGGCAGCAAGTAAGGGTCCGTCGCAGTAAATTTGACTGAGATATAAGAATATAATAAGAAGCAGTTAGAAAGATGATAACAGCGGTTCGTGTCCACTTTCTTGCTACTGATACCCACTGGTTGCAATTGTGTCATATTTCTCAGGTGATGGAAAACCGCATGCACATTTTCGAAAAACCCGTTTTGTCGTTGTAGACCGGCCTGCATATATGAAAACGCACTTGCCTGAAGTTCTTACACCCGTGATGATAATTGCCAAAAGATCTAAGTTTCCCCCTGGGGGTGGTGGGGGGGGGGGGGCAGGGAACAGTGATAGATAACATGTTAGAATCACTACCGCTGACATTTCTACAATCACACAAAGTTTAAGACAACTTAATTGGGACTCTTTCTTGCTATATCCCTATCCTTGGAAGTGTCGAAACTTCAAGGCTCTCCTTGAATATATTACGTACCAACCTGTCACAAGCTGCAACGCTCTGTAAATCCTGACCGCTGGCTGAATTCAGGACACAGTTGGTGATGAAGAATACCATTACCAGTTGCCCAGCCATCTTATTATACACGGTCGACATTCTTTTGACAGTTTGAATACTTGATATTCTCTAATTCAACTAAATATTCAAGAAAAATGATCTTTGCAGAGTTACGGTCTTTGAGGTCAGTCCCCTAGATATCTCTGTGTTTTATGAAGATCAACACATACTGCTGCAGTTCAGCTTATCTAGTGCAAATATTTGTACGTAGATTAAGCAAGAAGACGTGTTGTATCATATGTAAATAAACAAAAATGACAGTTTGCCAAATACCCAAACCAGGACGGGTCGGCATCTAGGGATAAGAAACGGCTGACGGGAGGGATATCATTTCGTCTGTCACGTCGTCACTTTATATCTACTTAAAACATGCATTTGATAACCTAGTAATACCATTTACCACTAAAAGGGGTGCCCTTATCAGACTTTGGACATCCGCTTCAAAACCGGTTCCTTCTAGTCCGTAATAAAATACTTCTCAGCACATATCACGTCAGCCGGTTTGACGTCACTTTTGAAAGCTGTAACGGCACTGGGAAGGCGGAACTGTGGATAGAGGGCGTCTTCAGCATGTGACAATATTTCTAATTTTGAGAAAGAAACAAAATACCTCTCTGGATCGATGTAATGACAATATCTCGTCCTGTGCACGGTGTCAAGAGTGATTATAAGAGCCGAGAGGAAACACTGGTGTGTCTGTGGACGTCCTAAACACAATCTCGCCATATTAAAAGGATATTATGTATGAAGCAAGTAAATCTTTAACAAAAAAAAAAAAAAAAAAAAAAAAAAACGTCCGTTGTTTTCCTTTAAAAGTCCAACTAACGCTCCTTTCATTAAACCATATTTTTGTCTGCAAGTTCACTGGGCTATCTGCCTCGAACACATTTTGAAATTAAAATCAACAAACACAGTTTACCATTCACACGAAGTATCATTCAGTGTGAACTTTTATTTCTCTGCCTTAACACATTTTACTTATAATAGTCAATAAGAACCATGGGTATAATATCAGCTTTATAAAATGTACAGGCGCCTCCACTAGAATTCAATGTTGGCGAGAGACGATTGCTAAAATAGCTGTCGTCCACACACGTAAACCGCCATAATATCGTTACTACCGTAAATAAATATAATTCTGAACGGCAACATACCGGCATTTGAACTCACTGAGATTAGGAATTAAGTGAAGATTATTGTCAACAAAGAGTGGACTAGACGTGTTCATGCATTTCAATAGCATTTTACCGGAATATTGCTTACTGTTCAAGATACAGTGGTGGGAATCCACAGGTAAATAAATAAAATGTAGAATTCTGCTAAGTAAAAATATCTGCACGATTCCATTTCAATTAAGTGATAAGATTTATCGTTTCCACATATTTAATCAAACTTTATAGAAACTGTATTGGAATCTTGCGCCTACGCGTCTCTCACACCTGCTCACGTGATCAATGGCACCACAGGGCTAGTAAGGCAGCTAGCACGGTCAACATACTGATAAATTGGCGCAAATGTTGAATAAACATGACAGTGAAAACAAGGTCAGGTTGAGTAAACTGGTCTAAAGTTAAGTCAAAAACCTTACTCCACTTCGGCCTAAAACAAGTCAGAAGTAGTAAACTTCAATGTTTCACTTATATGAATCATTTTATAAATAGAAAGACAAATAGTTTCTTTATAAGTTAGTTACTCTGGATTCATCCCACGCTGAAACAGACGCAAAAATCCCTATCTTCGACTGAAGACCAATTTTCCGTCTTAAATTCCTTTACAAAACAGGTCCTGCATAAAGCTCTTCACAGCAGCTTTACTGAGTATAAATATATAGTGTGAAATTTAAAAAAATGTACAATTAATAGTTTCCTAAAGTATTCATGCATCTTAGAAATTCTCCTATCCATTAAGATACTTCCAACCACACTTCCAATATCTTGGTACCACACCTGCTATAATTACTTATGTTGACATCATTTTGGTGTTAAGATTGGAGCAGCATTCACCTCTGTACAATACTTTGTGCATTTCTTTTTCAAATTATGAAAAAAATTATAAAAAATTCTCAGGTTTTGCACAGAAAATCCTCTTCATTGTTCTATAATTACAGTAAAAAGTCGACGCTGACCTTACTAATAATCCATCAACTTAAAGAGCACTTGGTATTACAGGAAACCATGCCAACATCCCAAAACTGTCCAAATCTGGTGGTCATCTTTTGGTCAAATGTGGACAAACGTGATAAAGACTTGAGCCTTCTCAAACTGTATACAACCTTCTCATACAGTCCCAGCTTTCATAACACAAGACAGAGTCTTGAGCCTTCTCAAACTGTATACAACCTTCTCATACAGTCCCAGCTTTCATAACACAAGACAGAGTCTTGAGCCTTCTCAAACTGTATACAACCTTCTCATACAGTCCCAGCTTTCATAACACAAGACAGAGTCTTGAGCCTTCTCAAACTGTATACAACCTTCTCATACAGTCCCAGCTTTCATAACACAAGACAGAGTCTTGAGCCTTCTCAAACTGTATACAACCTTCTCATACAGTCCCAGCTTTCATAACACAAGACAGAGTCTTGAGCCTTCTCAAACTGTATACAACCTTCTCATACAGTCCCAGCTTTCATAACACAAGACAGAGTCTTGAGCCTTCTCAAACTGTATACAACCTTCTCATACAGTCCCAGCTTTCATAACACAAGACAGAGTCTTGAGCCTTCTCAAACTGTATACAACCTTCTCATACAGTCCCAGCTTTCATAACACAAGACAGAGTCTTGAGCCTTCTCAAACTGTATACAACCTTCTCATACAGTCCCAGCTTTCATAACACAAGACAGAGTCTTGAGCCTTCTCAAACTGTATACAACCTTCTCATACAGTCCCAGCTTTCATAACACAAGACAGAGTCTTGAGCCTTCTCAAACTGTATACAACCTTCTCATACAGTCCCAGCTTTCATAACACAAGACAGAGTCTTGAGCCTTCTCAAACTGTATACAACCTTCTCATACAGTCCCAGCTTTCATAACACAAGACAGAGTCTTGAGCCTTCTCAAACTATATACAACCTTCTCATACAGTCCCAGCTTTCATAACACAAGACAGAGTCTTGAGCCTTCTCAAACTGTATACAACCTTCTCATACAGTCCCAGCTTTCATAACGCAGGGCCGAGTGGTGAACAAGAAGTGACTGTCCATCTGTACACATCCTAGGTATGAAGTCTTGGTGGGAGCACCACACAAAAAGGACAGAACAACTGACCAAGGTGAACATGGAATTAGAATTACATCTCATAATGGAGCTTAGGTCTGATGTGGAGGTGACTTCGTTTCAGCCTTATCACAATTCCGTCTTCATGTGAACTGAAGTTTGATTGTCAGCGATGTCACTTAAGCTCCAGTATGACAATGGATTATGATTCTATGGGTAACTTAGTTTAAAACAGCTTGAAGAATAAAAACTTTCATTTTAAGGCCAAGTCACTCCTCTTCACGGGTCTCAGTGGGCTAAAGAAGATAAAATATTAATATCTATTTCCATCCTTGAATCAAATCACAGTAAAGACTGCAGCAATTCACAATAAGGGCCTCAATTCAGTTTTTGAAGTGGTAATTGGTAAGCATATAACTGAAGGTAAAGGTCATTTCACGTCAAGGAAGGCGACAACAACGTAGCAGTAGCTAGGCACAGATAACACCCTGTTGGTCATCTTTATATCTCAGTCCCTATATCTCTGTCAACTAGTCTAAGAACTGTCTTTTGGTTTGTCTTTTGTCAAGGTTGTCCTCACAACAGTCATCTGTATCCCCATGGTTTTCAGGGTGTAAACAACACTGCATGGCGGTATCCATGGTCTGCAGGGTACCGGGCAGACTTCTAGATCACTGAGAAGCTATCTTTCCTGGGTCTCTCAGCTGTGGCTATGGAGCAGGTTACAAAGCTGACGGTATGGTAATGACTTAGATAGCTAGTATGCTTCACAACCGCTGGAAAGAACCACTAGGGGGCAGCAGAGGAGGCTGCAAGCTTACATCATCCCACGTTGGACGAGAATGACCCTCAGAGACGTAAGCACCTGCTGAGGTCCAGATCACAGAGGAAGAGAGAGAGAGAAAGCTCTGTTGTCTAGTCGTCAGTATCATTTGCTTTTCTCTGCCATCTCAAGGTAACTGTTCTTCTCAGCCAGATCCATGACTTTTGCATAGCGTTCCAGGAATTCACTGGAGTCCTTGATGTAGTTCAGCTGTGGGAATTTCACACTTGTCCTCGTCTCTGAGGGTGGGTCAAACAGCTTGGACATCACGTCCTGTAACTTCTCCAATTTGTCACCTGTACCAAGATAAAAATTGTGGAAATGTAAATATTAAAATGAATATATACACACCAGAAGGGTCACATTAAGGGTGGCTGGCTGGAAAGAAACCACCTGACCTACTAGTTTGACTAAGCTGTATTTAAAGTAAACCTGGGATGGCTTAGTTCATTATGTACTATCTAAGAGAGCGAGATCAAGATGTCTAAACACTAGAGGCAAAATCTTCCAGCAAAACTGGCCTCAATGTCAACAGTGCTGGCCAGGAGTGGGTGTGAATGGAGAGATTAGACTGGCTTGCTGTAGTTTATGGTTAAAAATCATAGCCTCAATATCAGCTGAAATAGTAACAAAACTTATCTTCTTGGGACACAATTTTTAGCTCAGAAATATCAGTCATTTACTTCAAATTGACACATTAATACCAAGTTTAAATCTTACTCACCTGACACTTCCTGTGCCAGAATATTGCACCACTTCTCCCTCAGTTCCTCCGCGGCCAGCGTGTCATCCTGGTACGAAGTGTGGAACAGCGAGGGTAGACACGGCAGCACCAGGTTGTTCATGATGATACTAACACCAGAGATGTCCTCATCTGCCTCAAACTGCTGCAGGGCCATGTCATTAAGGTGCTGAAACAAGGAGGGCTACATATGGATACTGGTGTTTTATATGTGGATATTGATTTCTACATATGGATACTGGTGTTTTATATGTGGATATTGATTTCTACATGTGGATACTGGTGTTCTACATGTGGATATTAGTGTTCTACACACTGATACTGATGTTCTACATGTAGATATAAATGCTATACATGTGGATACTGCAGTTCTACATGTGGATATTGATTTCTACATGTGGATACTGGCATTCTACATGTAGATATTAGTGTTCTGATGTTTCACTGGTGTTAAAGGGATATGGATGATATATATGTGGATATGGATATTACCCTTGTGGATATACATGTGGATATAAATGTTATATTTATGGATATGGATAAGAGAAGTATGTCTTTCACTAAGTAAGGTATCTCACCAATAAACACTGCCTCTGATAATAGGCCATCAGCTTGTTATCAAAGCCTTTCATCCTGTTGCCGTCCGCTATGAGGGAGCGGTTGGTCAGATATGCATAGTGAAGATATGGCAGCGACTCCTGGTAGCTGAAAACAACATTTATAAAGTCAGATGTGCACAAATAAAGCTTTCTTTTATTTCATAAACATATTAACTGACTGCAAACAATCCCTCTTTGGCTCTGGCTTAACACGAGCAAAAGACAAAGTGAACATTTTGAGGTAAGTCTCTAAAGTTTAACAGCCAAGACAGTTATAGCCCAACAATTAATATCCTGAGATTATAAGTTTCACAAAACAATGTGAAGTAGTGTAATTTGGCAACAACCTTAGGCAACAGCCAAGAAAATTTTGTGTCAAACTCGAAAATAAATTAGTTACACTAATTAAACCTATGCTGCTACTCCCACTAGACTCGAAGAAATATGACTGTTTTTCTTTTAAAGCTTATTTTTCCATCACCTAGTTAATTTCTATTCAGCCTAGTAGTATTGTAAGTGGTGTGACCAGTAAGCTGACAGACAACCAGATTTGTACAGACACTCACCGTTCTTTATGAAATGCTTCTATCCCCAGCACTACACACATGATGACACGGCGGAAATTGCTGAAGTTCTCATGCCATTTCTGAACAGGACAAATAGAATACAATGTAGCTTTACAACCATATTATTCTAGACTATCTACATTAGTTGGTGATCAATCTGTAACATATACAATGTCTGATGAAGTCAGGTTGGCTGTGAACTAAAGTGACCTTTCATGAGGTTCTGGTTGTGTAAAAAAACAATGATCTTTGGACCATGTTATTATTCTTATAACACTAATTACTTAAAGATATCCAAAGTATAATCACTGGTTAAACACTACTATGCTGGTATTGTTAATGGTACAATTCTGGACTAAGCCAGTATGCCTGCTGCCATTTTCTAGATCTTGGGTTCAGCCAAAAAATTTAAGCAAACTGAGAAGAGAACAGTACTTTGATAGTGCTACACCGATTACTAAACGATACCTTGTATTCACTCTTCATTTGTTCACTAGCATCTGATATCATTTCTGATAACTTTCTCTCAGCTGCTCCCTTTATAGCCTTAAATCTGTAACAGAACAGATACCAGCGTAAGCATAAACATATCACGAGGACATCAAAACATTGCTGATTTCATAAACATGTAAAAATGTTTTTTTTTTTTTTTTTTTTGTAAATATCATTTTTTTAAATTTTCATCCTTAAACTAAAAATAAAATGCATCTTCAAAAAAAATTCTTCATTCAAAGATAACATTAAGATCATCAGCTTTTTACACTGACACGACACTTGATAAAACATCAGTTTTTGGTGCAGGAACAGCATCTGGACCCTATCCACCTTGCTGTAGTAAAACTGGCAGAAAATCACAATAAAACTAGGAGAAAATCACAGCATAAGTCCTTAGTGATGTGAATTTTAACCTTAACACAGCCTGCACACCTTGGTGACATGTTATCTACACATGACCTACTTTGCATCCGTGTCTCCTATCCTGGTGAAGGCGATCTGTTCCATCACCACTCTGTGAATGACTGAATGCGTCGGGGCTCTGGGGGAAACAAAAATTATCACTACTAGTGGAAAACCATTTAGAGAGAGGGCAGACCTAAGCCAAGACAGCTCAAATCTCATTATTAATGAATGCATGAACTGATTAATGGATCAGCACTTTCACAAAATCTTATCATATTTAAGTCTGCCCTTTCTGATCCATCCTGAGAATTGATCAAAATCTGCCCATGACTTAACATCTTAGGCTGTTAACTAAGAAAGCAACAAAAATGCATTTGTTTTCATGAAATATAACTTAGTATGCAATACTGCGCAGTGTACCAGTAACACATAGATGGAATTATTAAACTGGGGCTTTGATAAAATCACATGCAGTTTTCTCCCCCCCCCTCCCCCTTACTCTCTCTCTCTCTCTCTCTGTATTACTTACTTGCAGGCAATACAATACACCAGCATGTGTGACAATCTACTGTCTTTCTTAGGTAGCATCTCTGGGAGTTTTTGACTCAGTTTCTCAGCCTTGTTAATCTCAAAATTGGCCACCTAGAAATCAGCACAGGAATTAAGCATCAAATGAGTTTTTATCTCAAGAGACAAATTTTCTTGTAAACAATTTCAAAATTGCTGTAAAAACAGAGGATAAAAGAGGCTATACTGCCTCCTGGGTATGTACCACCAGCAGCATCCCACCACTGCTGGGTTCCCAGAGCTATTTGAAGATACATTTTTCTGATGTTCATTCATTTCTCCTACCACCACAATATAACATCTTTCACTGTGACAAAAACTGAGACCAAAATCATTACTTCCCCATGCTGGAAACAATACAACAAAACTTTGAGCAGAGTCCTCTTTATGGTTGAGAATAAAATTTCCCTTAAACTAACACATGCACACTTCTAGGCATTTTTCTTTGTTGACTGTTGTTTTATATACTAAGGTTTACAATGACAACTCTGGAACACCCGAGCTGGGTCATAGTGTCCCCATACCTGTAGCACGTGTCCCTCTGGACGTTTCTGCTCCCACTGTTCCTTGGTCATGGCGCCCAGCACAGCCTCCAGAGTATCCACAGTGGACCTCAGTGCCAGCAGAGCATGCTGGTAAGACTGGGAATTCTGGACAGAACTGGACACTGAAATATAGGTCAAGGTCAAGGTTGGCTCTCTGGTCTAAGAATACAGAGTCAAAAGAAAAGAAAAGAAACAAAGAGTTATCAAATATTTTAAATACATTATGTTGCATAGTGTGCACTTAGTAAAGAATGACTTACAGTACAATCACAATGACCACCAAACCAGAGGAAATACATGTTAAGATTTCACCTCTGATCTAGATATCAGTTCTGGTAAATTACAGGTCACTCACCTGTAGGACTAAGAGGTTTCTTCTCTCCTACAATAGTGACCTCTGAGTCTCCCCCAGCACCAGGAGCAGTTGTGACAGTGGCGGCAGCGGGAGCAGTGGTGACAGTGGCGGCAGCGGCTTGCTGTTGTTTCCTGTCCCAGTCTTCCATCTCCTGACAGAACTTAGTGTTATCCTCACTGATATAGTCCTGTAGATCCTGAGCCAGCTTCTTCACCACATCAGTCTGGGTACTATTACTGATCTGACCTGTCTCCTTGTCTACTAGACTACTGCTATCTGATAACAAGAGGGAGGAGTTACCTTCAACACATGCTTCATTGTTTTACGTATTCTATTCCTGTAGTTCAAAATAAAAGGACTTAAAGAATGGTATTTTAAAAAGTTGCTGTGTTTCAAAATAAAGGAACATAAAATATGATATTCTGAAAAGTATAGTATTTGGTAATGAAGACATTAGGTCAGATTTGGTAACATTCAAAAGTTACTCAAATCAAATCATACCAGACACAAAAGTAATTTCCATCCTACTGATTTCATGACAAATCCAGAGCAGTCTAATGCATTAGTCACTTCTTTCTATTACAACACAGGGGAAATATTCCATTTAAGTTGAGAACTCCATTAACTGTTCAGTCAAGATCAAAGTCGACTGAAGTTTTTGGTCTATNGTTTTTCATAATATTATGCAAATATTTTTTTTTTAATTTTTGTCCTTAATCTAAAAATAAAATGCATCTTCAAAAAAAATTCTTCATTCAAAAATTACATTTAGATCATCAGCTTTTTACACAGACACTACACTTGATAAAACATCAGTTTTTGGTGCAGGAACAGCATCTGGACCCTAACCACCTTGCTGTAGTAAAACTGGCAGAAAATCACAACAAAAACTAGGAGAAAATCACAGCATAAGTCCTTAGTGATGTGAAGTATAACCTTAACACAGCATGCACACCTTGGTGACATGTTATCCACACATGACCTACTTTGCATCCGTGTCTCCTATCCTGGTGAAGGCAATCTGTTCCATCACCACTCTGTGAATGACTGAATGCGTTGGGGCCCTGGGAGAAACAAAAATTATCACTACTAGTGGAAAACTATTAAGAGAGAGGGCAGACCTAAGCCAAGACAGCTCAAATCTCATTATCAATGAATGCATGAACTGATTAATGGATCAGCACTTTCACAAAATCTGATCATATTTAAGTCTGCCCTTTCTGATCCATCCTGAGAATTTATCAAAATCTGCCCATGACTTTATAACTTAGGCTGTTAACTAAGAAACCAACACAAATGTATTTGTCAGTCATAAAATATAACTAAGTATGCTGTACTGCACAGTGTACCAGTAAAACTTGGACAGCATTGCTAAACTGGGGCTTTGATAATATCACATGCAGTTTTCTTTCCTCCCCCCCCCTCTCTCTCTCTCTCTATCTCTCTCTCTCTCTGTATTACTTACTTGCAGGCAATACAATACACCAGCATGTGTGACAATCTACTGTCCTTCTTAGGTAGCATCTCTGGGAGTTTTTGACTCAGCTTCTCAGCCTTGTTAATCTCAAAATTGGCCACCTAGAAATCAGCACAGGAATTAAGCATCAAATGAGTTTTTATCTCAAGAGACAAATTTTCTTGTAAACAATTTCAAAACTGCTGTAAAAACAGAGGATAAGAGAGGCTATACTGCCTCCTGGGTATGTACCACCAGCAGCATCCCACCACTGCTGGGTTCCCAGAGCAATTTGAAGATACATTTTTCTGATGTTCATTCATTTCTCCCACAACCATAATATAACATCTTTCACTGTGACAAAAACTGAAACCAAAATCATGACTTCCTTATGCTGGAAACAATACAACAAAAACTTGAGCAGAGTCCTCTTTATGGTTGAGAATAAAATTTCCCTAAAACTAACACATGCACACTTCTAGGCTTTTTCTTTGTTGCCTGTTGTTTTATATACTAAGATTTACAATGTTACAATGACAACTCTGGTACCCCTGAACTGGGCCACAGTGTCACCATACCTGTAGCACGTGTCCCTCTGGACGTTTCTGCTCCCACTGTTCCTTGGTCATGGCGCCCAGCACAGCCTCCAGAGTATCCACAGTGGACCTCAGTGCCAGCAGAGCATGCTGGTAAGACTGGGAATTCTGGACAGAACTAGACACTGAAATATAGGTCAAGGTCAAGGTTGGGTCTATGGTCTAAGAATACAGAGTCAAAAGAAAAGAAACAAAGAGTTATCAAATATTTTAAATACATTATGTCACATAGCGTTTTTATGATGTCACATAGTGTTTTTATTATGTCACATAGTGTTTTTATTATGTCACATAGTGTTTTTATTATGTCACATAGCGTTCACTTGGTAAAGTTTGACTTACAGTTCAATCACAATGACCACCAAACCAGATTAAGAAAATCCCTGTTAAGATTTCTCCTCTGATCTAGAAATAAGTTCTGATAAATTACAGGTCACTGACCTGTAGGACTAAGAGGTTTTTTCTCTCCTACAATAGTGACCTCTGAGTCTCCCCCAGCACCAGGAGCAGTTGTGACAGTGGCGGCAGTGGGAGCAGTGGTGACAGCGGCGGCAGCGGCTTGCTGTTGTTTCCTGTCCCAGTCTTCCATCTCTTGACAAAACTTGGTGTTATCCTCACTGATATAGTCCTGTAGATCCTGGGCCAGCTTCTTCACTACATCAGTCTGGGTACTATTACTGATCTGACCTGTCTCCTTGTCTACTAGACTACTGCTATCTGATAACAAGAGGGAGGAGTTACCTTCAACACATTCTTCATTGTTTTACGTATTCTATTGCTGTAGTTCAAAATAAAAGGACTTAAAGAATGGTATTTTAAAAAGTTGCTGTGTTTCAAAATAAAGGAACATAAAGAATGGTATTCTGAAAAGTATAGTATTTGGTAATGAAGACATTAGGTCAGATTTGGTAACATTCAAAAGTTACTCAAATCAAATCATACCAGACACAAAAGTCATTTCCATCCAGACTACTGATTCCATAACAAATCCAGAGCAGTCTAATACATTAGTCACTTTTTTCTATTACAATACAGTGGAAATATTCCATTTAATTTGAGAACAACATTAACTGTTCAGTCAAGATTAAAGTCAACTAAAGTTTTAGGTCTATAAGTTAAGGCCAACTTCATTCTTTAGTCATGTTAAGAGAGCAGCCCCAGCTTACCCCGGATAAGTTAAGACCAACTTTCATTCTTTAGTCATGTTGAGAGAACAGCCCCAGCTTACCCTGTATAAGGTCCTCTCGGCTAGTATCCACATACATCAGACAGTACGCACTGGCGTTGTGATAGCCACCAATACCTTCCTTCTCCAGCTCTTCCCATGATGCCTCAGTCACAGTAATGTCATTGAACTTTAGCCAGCGTCCATTAGCGTGGTCATACACATAGGCCCAGTAGTGGCCAGAGGCAGCTTGACCCTCATGAACTAACACTGCATGGAGTCTGTATGGGAACTGTGAGGGAAATAAAAAGAACAGCTAGTTCTATAAACACATACAAACTAAAAATATGTATGGAAAAAACTAAGTGAATTTCGAAATTTTTTCTGAGCTGCAGTGTTATAGCCTTGGCATTAATTGATAATTTACTGTCTATATATATATTTATATGAAGCAGGGCATACTTGTGGACAAGAAATCATAAATATCACATTATTTGTAGAATATGAGAGCAGCAAACCTTTTTCATCATGTCATCACTGTACATGTTCCCAACTTCCTCGTCCAGACGACTAATACCATCTTGTAATTCTGGAAAGAAACATCAACACATAGGAAAACTTTTTGTTTTATGTAGCAGTAAATAGCAGTTGTTAATGTGGTAAAACATTCTCCCAGTGCTTGTACCGTGTACCCTCATTTAAGGAAATGAAACTAATTCTATTGTCTGAAAACATAGCAGCTGACAGCTATTTTCATCTTTCCTCTTAAACCAAAACACCTCATTTATTTTCTCTAATTTTGACAACTTAAGTCTGAAGTCCGAGTTAGCTTTATCTCTGTCCCGTACCTTTCACGTCACTTTCCACCTCAGTCCTCCATCTTGTAAGACACGACTGTAGAACGCCAAGCTCCGTACTGGACACTTCCCGCGGGGCAGGCTTTGGCACGACTAGAAGGCGTTTTGCTGGGGAGGAAAGCTTACCATGCGGCGACGCCATGGCAACATCAGGTAATGATGATGACTTCACAAGCGAGGGGGAGGGGGTTTCTAAGTTTGAACTGAAAGAACACACCAGAGAATAAAAAGTTACCAGAAAATTATCAAGTGTGTCTGAAATGACTGTGCTGTCACTGATCATTTTAAAAAACTAAGGTTCCATTTTTTACAGCAAACAGTGATGGACTTGGTCACTAGCAAAACAAGTTAGCAACAACTTCTGATCGACAAATAGCCTAGACTTGTAGAGAAAAAGCTTCTACGCACCTGTATACAACATTAACTAGAGATGACTGTTACACCAGTAATTAGAGATGATCAGTGTGTGAGTAAATACATATACTTTAATAAAAAGATAGATAATACAAAATACAAATTATTTTTACAACCTGAGAATATAAATAATATACATACAATCAGTGTAACAAAACTAATTCATAATTCCACTCAAGTTGGTTGAGTCAATATGGCCTTAATATATGTTAGTAAAACGATAACAATTTGCTAAGCATCACAGCAGTAACCTCTGGAAGAGAATGATATAAACCCAGCAAAGCACACCTGTTGTTGAGAGACCTGGGGGATTCCATTTCCACATCTTGTACTACATCACAGACAGGGGGCGCTGCAGGGCCCGCGGGAGACGAGCAGGCAACATCCGGGTTGGTTTGAGCAAACTCTAGAGCATATTGTAACACGTCTTGCAGGGGAAATCTCTTGGGTCCAGACCCATAGTTTGTGAACCTGAAAATACAATATGCTTAGTAGAGATAGAAATTGAATATTAAACTATACAAATATTAAAGTCAAATAAAATTGCTGAACACATTTCAAGCACAACTGATGAAGATTTGTGCCACCTTTAAAAAACTTAAAGATCAAGTTTAAATTATAATAATATACTACAAAAGTTAATAATAATAAAATAAACTTAAAATCAAATAATTATTATAACCTTTATGACAGATACTAGCCACAAACCTGTCTAATCTACTGTGTAAATGCTGTAATTCTTCCCTCAGACTTTTCACTTTCTCTCTCCTCTGTCTTGTCACACTTTTATTGCACTCCATATACCTACAATACAGGAAGACAACGATACTATGAATGTACATTATCTTCACAATGTTTTCACAGCTTTAAGCTTTATTGACATTTAATATCATGAACGCTTATTACTGGAAAGAATTTCATGCAAAATTAATCGCTCAATACAATCAAGACCTTTTGTGTATTTGACTGAGCACAATACACACAAATCGTATCATACTTATTAAAAAGACAACAAGAGCATTCTATTCAGCAAATCCATGCTGCCAGACTCACCTGTCCATATAGATTGTCATAGGAAATTTTAATTTGTTGTGTATTTTTTCTGGCCTCCCCAATGTTTGATTAAATTGAAATCTTGACAGCTCAAAGGTCAAGAAAGGAGGAAGTCTTGTAAACCATTGCTGAAAACACAACAACACAATGAAAATTGTTAGAATCAGTTTTTATAAAATGTCAGTGCAAATTTTCAAGATTTAAAGTGTACAGTAAGCAGGTCTTCAGCTCCCATCAGCTTGTAAACTTAGACCCCATTCGCAGAGATTAGATCGATCTACTTTAGGTTCACGCTAAATAGCTGTCAGCCAAGCAGGCACAAAAGTTAATTACCCCCTTACAGCTTGTAGTAGGCGGGACTGACATTTAAGCTGGATTATCTGACAGTAATCTACTGAGACTCCCCGCGGGAATAGATCGATCTAAAAGCTCTGGGAATACGCCCTTAAACTGTTTCTGGTCAAAAATCACCACACAACACATAACGAGGGAAACCAAAAAAACTGAGTCTAGAGACAAGATCAGAGAGTCAACCATATATCTTCATACAGCTTCAACAAAATTTATTCAGATGAATTTTTTTAACCTGATACGGGTCTACGAAGTCATTATAAACTGTTTCTATTCCAAAGATAAATCACACCAGGGATATGGGGAAGATATACCACTTTTATGGAAAAAATACATTAAAAAAAAAATAAATAAATAAATAAATAAACCACCTGACTTATTTTAAGATAGTTTACCTCCTGGCCAGATTTAGATGAGGACTCCCCAGTGACAGTCTCAATCTCTCCCTGTGCCGTGGCGTTCTCTAGACTCTCATGGATGTCATGGAAACCATTCACTTGGAGAGGAAACTGACCAAATGTCTCCTGTCTGCAGAAAGCTTTGCCTGGAAATAAACCACAGTAATGTGGATTGATACACAAATTATGTTGTTTTATATACAAACTATGTGAATTTATACACAAATTATGCAGAACTATAAACAAATTATGTGAATTAATATACAAATTATGTTGAAAAATATCAAAACTAATGGCACCCTGACATGTCCTTGCTGAACAAAGTGAAATAAAAACAAGGTCACCTGGAATATGCAGGCTCCATTATATATATTTACTCATTAAAAAAAAAAAAACTTTTGTCTGTGACTATTTCAATTAAAAACTTTAACCCAACGAAGGAATATTGGAAAACCATGTAAAATCATATGAAAATATCCTCTCAAATATTACGATAATAGACCTTAAAACCATGCTCACTACCTTCATGGAATCCATCCGTGGTGACTTGGCCATAGAATAAATCTATCATGGGGTTTTTGGCACTACTAAGAGATTCTTCACTACTAGTTCTGAAATAAGACAGTCATAAGGTCTTTATATCTCTTAATTTCACATGTACTAGTTCTGAAATAAGACAGTCATGAGGACTTTATATCTCTAAACATCACCTCAGCATTAATACACACAAAAACTCTGATAAATCAGTGATTTCTAAACCTGGCATTCTATATCAGAACTTCATCTGACTGCTCAATTTAGTTTTTTTTTTTTTCATTGCAAGTGTAATATTAAAATAAACAATCCTCATATCAGGAAAAAATATTCTGGTGTATGTCTGGCAAAAAAAAGATTTCTAGCATGTAATTGCCATGTACAAAGATTTCTAACACATATGGCATGAGCTGAGTAACAAGTTCAGTAGTAACAAACATGCATTAGCTGTCAGTCTTATCAGTCACTGCTAATAATATGTTCAAGGCCAGATAAAACAGTGAGTGAGTATGAATGCTAACATTTTGATTTTACAGTCAGTCTTATAAAAAGTCAGAAGTGTTTTCCTAACTACTGGTCCAAATTATCACTGTATTTATAAAAATTTCAGCATGTCTGGTTAGAGGCAGTCCCAAATCCTTACCCTTGTGTAGGGGATGTAGGTCTGGAGTCATGACATGTGAAAGCTTCCTCCAACCATTCCAGTAACTTGTGCTGAAACTCACTCACATCCTAGAATATATACAAGGTCTATTATAACATGTGAACTCCAACCACTCTAGTAACTTGTGCTGAAACTCACTCACATCCTAGAATATACACAAGTTATATTATTGAACTGATGGAAACATTTTAATTAATTAATTTATTTATTAATTTTTTTATTTATTTATGTATTATTTTTGCAACGTGATAAAAGTACCTGTTGACTGTCACTGGTACCGCTAGGAGAAGTGAAGGCTTCCTTTAAGATATCCACAGTCTTGGTATACTATTAACTCTATACATTATGATATATAAGTACCTGTTGACTGTCACTGGTACCACTAGGAGAAGTGAAGGCTTCCTTTAAGATATCCACAGCCTTAGAAGGGTCAACATACTTCCTCTGAGACCCGATCATCAGTGCAAACAAACGCCGCAGCTCATGCATGAAACGCAGGTTACGCTTTTCCTGGGAAAATAGACAGAATTGCTGTTAATCTGTAATACTGAACACAATACCCTGTAGTAAAACACTAATATTAACCACAAGTCAATGTAACTTAACTTGTTAATGATGTCTTACTGGTTCACTGAAGACCAATGAACTAAGTCAACCGCTGTCTGTGTGTAAATTGTTAATAATTTATTGAAGTTTTAGTATATTAGTTAAAGTAAGTACTGTTTTGTCACAGTCCTGGTATAAATGTACTTAAATCAAAATCAGTCCATCAATCAATATAAAAGTAATGGAATCGAGCCTATAAAAACCAGTGTGCTATGCCTACCTGTAGCGTTCCCTGTGGTGTCTCCGCTGGAGAGACAAAATTCAGCACCAAGTGGCGGAAGATAGGAAGATGAAACAATGACTGAAAACAAAGCATTGATTATTATAACTGACAACTTTAACTGCACTCAGCATCTAGAAACCAACTTCAGAAAAGGACTTCATTGAAAACGAATAAAACTAATTAAATATCATGTTCTATTTGAATTTCTCTGACACAAATATTATTTTGGCATTGTCATTAGTTACATTAAATATCTATGACATTTGCACTCTCCCTTAGACTTCATAGAGAGAAGGTTGAAAGTCATACATTGCTATGGCAACCAGAATTAACCCCACAGAAGCATTGCGTGCTAATCTGGAATATTTATTCTTCAGGGTTGCAATTATAAAATACAATAATCCTAAAGCAACAACTCAACCAGGAAGAAAGAAATGATTGAGCCGATTTAGGGACTGGCAAGAATGTGGATCACTTTCTGGTTAAGGAAAAAAAGAATTTGACTGAATCCATCTTGTAACACAGTTCTTGCAGTGGTTTTACCTGTATGACTGCACTAAACCAACACGTGTTGCCCACATTTTTGAGCCCCACTGGCCACGCCTCCTTCCTTCTCCTCTCATATGGATTGAGGGGGTCAACAAACCAAATGTCGCCTCTTTTCCTTTTGGTGCCAGCTTTACTCTCTGCCAGACTCGCCTCAAGGATTCTGTATGGAAACAATTGAAGTATATCATCAAGATCAACAATAGTGTCATTTTATTATATTTTTATTTTTTATCTTTATCAACTTATGTTAAAACAGTTTCACTGAGACAAAATGACACATATCTGTCAATAATGTAAACTATCTCATATTAACTGATACTTTTGTTTCATCAGGGCTCATGCTCAAGGCCTATTTTCACTAATTATGCAGGGAACACAACTTGTCAATTGGGGAGAGCAGAGATAGACCACTATTGGTTTCTCCAGATTCCAGACTCGCCTACTAATATCTTGCTCCTCTCGCGAGATCTGTCCTCCCAGAATTCCCTGGTTGTCCTGCAGGCTGGCAGCGATGGCTTTCTGGAGCTGATCTTCATCGTTGGTCAGGTCAACTACTACTGCAACAAAACCAAACTTGGAGATAAAAGGAGTAGCATTCTAAAACTTATTTAAATCTTACTACTCTTTCTAACACAGCAACACTGCTGCTGTGTAATGGATTCTTGGTGTTGTATATTTTTGTACATCTAATGGTTAAATAAATCTTTATCTTATCTTATCTCATCATCTCAGGCTGCCCAAACCATGCAAAACTTAGCAAGTAAAACCTGATGACTTTTCAATGACTTTTTGAATGGCAATACTCTTACTATTCTGGCATAAACTAACTGTCTTGCAATTATCTTTATCGTAGTAGCATATTGCAATCAATCTCCATAAATAAGCACACTTTGGGCTTAAAATGGCATTTTGGTGTTCCTTATCACATACTGTTCACAACAGTTTGAAAACTCCTGTTTTCTATGATCATGAGGTCTCTCACAAATCAAAAAGAAGCCTCAAAACTGCAATGCATATATATTGTGTAATTTTTCTTGTTTATGCTATCTATCAGTTATTTACTCCACTGGACTCCACCGGACTACCTACATGCACTGTCACTCTTAGACTTGCGTGTGTTCACAGGGATACCTACATGCACTGTCACTCTTAGATTTGCGTGTGTTCACAGGGACATCTGTGGCATCCGTGGGCTGGGTGATAATCTTGGTTGTCGTCTGCTCCGTGTCCTTCTCTGGTTTCTCTACAGGCTCCTGAAATGACACTTCTCCTTCAGTACAACAGTACGTAGCTGCTGAAATAACTCTTTTCCTTCAGCAGTGTTTATGAAGTCAGGGGAGATTGGTCTTGACCAAGTAGCTTTGATGCACAGAAAAATTGCTATAATAATTTATAAGTTGCTTAAGTCAAAATAAAACTACAGCAAAGAATGTATCCCAATTGTTTTTTTTTCTCAATGAAATGCCTCACAGGGGAGGTCAAACAATGGTTGGCGAACCAGCGAACCAGTCTGTCACAGATAAAAAAGTTACAATTGTCTTGTTCATGGGGATTATTATGTGGATTATTATGGATTATCCTCATCCTGTCCACTATACGTACCGGTTTCTGCTGTGTGGGTTTGATGGTCGCCACTTCCGAGACGAGCAGAGAGACCACCTCAGACAAGTCATACTTCCCCTGCTCTGTACAGCAAGCTGATATAGCCTGGCTGATCACCTTGACGTCCTCAATACCCGTCACCTCCTTAATCTGCTCTAACACATTGGGTTCTATACGTACTGGACGCTCTGGCTGTAAAGGACATAATAGACAATACTGAGATAGCAGCAGGTCAAATGACAACATGTAAAACAACACAGCATTATCATCATAAAATCATACACATACTCTCGTGGTGGGGGGAATGGCAACAAGAAACTGACTTCTTCTTGTGAGAAATTCCTTAGAAATTGTTTCTCCACCCAGAAACAAACTCTCGTATAATCACATTGCTCATGGGACTGACACTGAAACTCTGTTCTGCTTAGAAGGTTGTTTTCTGGCTGGAAAAATATTAAGTCATTAATTGACCCATGCTAGAGGGATGGGTGTGAAGGACTAGACTAGTTTACATTTTTCTGCTATGAAAATTGAGTCCATTCATTTATAACAATCTTATAGCAAGCAATATCAGATTATTAAGCACCCACTTCATTTCACTCCCAGTGTTGTAAACATAGTTCATATCCTCCTCAAGGTCAACTTGGGTCAAGTAGGCATCATCTACAGTAATAGCTCTATGACAGGTGCCTTGACTGGTTATATAATATATAACTTTAAATTCTTTGCATGTATAGGAAGATTGGGTATCAACTTCACTGTACACAGTAATAACTGATACAGTTTGTTCTTCAATGGATAAAAGTTTCCTAAATAATCTGTACAAATTAAACCACCTTCATGCAAAATGGGTGCAAATAGAAAGTGGACAACAAACACTGCAAGATCTTCTCTTTTTCATGTTTGCAGTAAAATTGAAAATCATCACTTGAACACCATTTTTGCACTTCAGCAGCAAAAATCTTAGTCTGCAAGGAGAGAGGCTCTGTCACTAGCTGCAGTATTGAAAGTGCAAGCTGAAGTTGAGGTGCAAGATATAACTAAGGGGGTAGGGTCAGTTTGCTGATATACAGCACATAACATGCTATTGATTTCTTATATTAAATGTTACTATCTGCAGGTAACATCATAACAAATCGTACAACTTCTTTTATGTATAAATTAGTCAAACCTGGACAGTGTATATAAGGGGATTTCCGACACCAATGCGTAATACTGAACGCGTTGGGTGCCCAGCGTCTGAGACAGCGCCGCGTTTTATCGATATGAGGAAGCATACAGCTTATGATTTAGTATACATTCGCTCTAATGCTTAGTCATTTTGACATGAAGTTGCTGAGTTATAAAGAGGACGACTTACCTGGTTCTTATTATAAGATTGCGGTAGCAATGACTGCTCTACAGTCATGTTGGAGTTGTAAACATGGCGCTTACGGAAGAGCAAAACTGCTCCCTCACAATATCAATCACTTCAGAGAGAACTTTATGAAAGTCATCGATTTTTTGTTTAAAACTGCCCAAATGTAAACAAAATATTAAATAAAACCCAACAGAGGAGACGTCTTAACAATTCATCCTTTTTTTCGTACATTTTATTTCATCAAATATAGACATTTGAAGGTGAATGTCCAATTGATCGAAGAGCCGAAGGATTCCACTCATCATCACCGCCATAACCTGGACATTGATTGGCTGTACCTCATCATTCATACTCACAAACACGGGGGAAATAAATGATGTCTGCTGCGCCTAAAGAAAACTCTTTGCTAAATCTTAATAAAAACTTAATAGGTATAGATATTACATCATGTGTGTTTAAAAAGAAGAATCAATGTTTTACTTTTTGATAAATAACATTTCTCTGTGAACCAACTATTAACCAATCACCAATAGCTTTTCAAGAAGCCTAGGCTAATAAACATGGCGCCTCCCATGGAATGATTGAACTGAGGCATTATTGTTGAATTTTCACCCCTTTAGATAGCTTTCTTACCACTCAGAATGTCATTTCTCGTGGATTCTTGTGTGATGTTCTTTTCTCAGGTAAGAACAAGTTTGGTTGACGAAGCTTAGTTTGGATTTTACAAAAGTGAATTTGAAATGCCGTGCTGTGACAGATGTGTCACCGTTTACTGCAGTGACACCTGTCTTTAGGCTGTACTTAATTCCTTTCATAACTCACAGCCTAAAGAATTCTGCCCTAGCAACTGGACCTTCACTTAGCTACAGCCAAATGAATCATCAGTGCACTGAAATATCTTTCTGAAACACACACACACACACACACACACACAAACAGATCTTAATTAATCATTTTACAGTTTTTGTGTTGCAAAGTGATTTACTTTCATTTCCACAAACACCATCTTGAAAATATTATCCGTGTAGTTTTCCTTTAGAAGTACCAGAACATTAAACTTTATTATTATGGAGACCTACTCAACATAATTATGTTTTGTATTTTTATTTCAATTTTTGTTTATTTCAGATCATCTTCTTTGCAGGAGGATGGGTATTTTTCTTAAAGCAGCTTTTTAGAGATTATGAGGTTTGAGTTGCGACTTCTTTCCCTATCACACATGAGTATAAATTCACTTTTTAAATACTAAATACGACTTTAAAGAAAAAAATAAATAAAAAGAAAGAGATTATCTAATTTTGAAAATTTCATTCTGCATACAAAGTGTAAGTCTACAGTTTGTTTCTCAAATACATTCTCCGTTTCCATTAGAAGATGTGGAGAACGGCAAATTGACATCAGTTATAACTTATTTATTTTTCATAGGTGCACCATTTTGTTGTGTTGCTGTGTTTCTCTGTGACCTTTGCCTTGTCCTGTGCCATGTTTGAACTGATTATATTTGAAATTTTGGGGGTTCTAGATGCAAGGTAGGCTGTGAAGGAACAGGGTACATCAGGTTACTTATTTTAAGTAGTGGATGCTTATTCTCTCCTCTTTGTCATTGATGACATGATTCTGTAACTTACAATAAAAAGCAATATGTTTTGAATATCAATTACATTTGAAATAGAGAAACTGTTTTATATTTAAAAGAAAAAAAATATGTGTTGTAATGATGTGTTGTCTTTTTTTGAAGTATCATTTACCACTTATTCTATATCATTGAGCTTGAACTAAAATCTAACTACTTGATTGTGATTATTTTTGTGATAATTCTAATTCAGCTCCAGAAAGTTTCACTGGTATGTAGGTCTGTATGCCATGCTGCTGTTCCTTATCATTGTACTGCCATATTATATTGCCTACTTTGTGGTCAGTAACGTCCAGTTTGGTAAGGGTCAACAGTACTTCGTGGTACTGAATTTTATATCAAACTATTATATAATACAGCCAATATATAACATATATTATTTTTTCACTCATTTTGTATTAAAGAACTAGAGCGATAACTAAAGAACTATATCTAAGTTTTGAAAATAGAAACCGTAGGGATTAATTATTATGAGAAGTGAGTATTTTTACAGTTTTTAATTTAAGTATATTACTTTTATATATACATACACATTATATGTGACCTGCAATAAATATATATATATATAATGAGATGATTGAATTAAAAAGTATTATAATGGTAATTTATAAAGAACTGCTAATAATCATCCCGTTTTTTCTCATTAGTGTCCCAGAAAAAGCATATCAGGATTGGCTTAACCACTATCGCTTGGCTTATTTATCTGTACTTCTTCTGGAAGATAGGAGACCCCTTCCCAATACACAGTGTCAAGTATGGTAATGATAGTATTATTATTATTATTATTATTATGAAACAATTGGCTTATTTATCTGTACTTCTTCGGGAAGAAAGGAGACCCCTTCCCTGTAAACAGTGTCAAGTGTGATATACACAATACTGTAAGCAGATCCAGCAGAGGTGGAACTAGACACATAAATTCTATATTCCAGACTACATCTCTATAGAGCAGTATATAGGCAGAGTAGGGGTGATAGGAGTGACATTGATGGCAGTGTTGTCTGGATTTGGTGCTGTCAACTATCCTTACACATCCATGTTTTATTTTATCAGGTAAGAAGAAAGGTGTGATGATGAAAATAAAAAAAATTAGATTGTGTTCACAATGAAACTGTTTTACTAGGTAATTAATGTTAACTCCATAGAGACTTGCTAAATGCAAGCAGATTAACAATATGCCTCCTCTTGTTTCTTAAAGGGATAATAACTCTTCGTTTTGGCCAAAAAATGAATTTTCCTAGAGTAAAGAACATTTTTTTCATACTTACCAGTGGTTAATGAATCCATTTTTACATTCAAAGTTAGTCCCAGGTTTATTTTAAAAAAGTTTGCTTTTTTGTTTTAATCTTTTAAGAGATTATAACAGAGCATGGCCATCAATGGAGGTCACGTGGTCTAAAGACAAGCTCAGACAGAATAATAGCTATAACTGCAGTTTTTGTGGTACAACAGAATATATTATATTTCTATGAACTGTTCACAATGTTTTTATTGTGAAATATAGATATCATAGGAAGAGTTATTATCCCTTTAAGTACTGGTTTCTTTATAGCTTTTCTGTATTTTACTCAGTGCCAGGAAATAGGAGTTTTAATCTGTTAATCTGATTGTATTCAGCCAGAGTCCCCACATAGGAGAAACATACTCTATCACCCCATTTCCAGAGATTAGATCTACCCACTTTAGATCGACCTAACTCCCTGGGGGTTCACGCTAAATAGCTGTCAGCCAGGCGGACACGAAAGTTAATTACCCCCTTACAGCTTGTAGTAGGCGGGACGGACATTTAAGTCGGATTACTTTCAGATAATCCGACATTTAAGTCGGATTATCTGAAAGTAATCTAGTGAGACTCCCCGCGGGGATAGATCGATCTAAAATCTATGGGAATAGAGCCTATGATTATGCTGAATATCTGAGTGTGTAACAACATATATGTATATCCCTGAAAGTAACAAATTTATGTTCTTTGGTTGTTTATTGAAGCATTCACACTGATAAGGTGCACGGTGAGGATAAGTTGCTTGATATTTTTGGATTGTTTGTGGGAACTGTTGCTCTACATGGACAGAAAGTTGTCTCTGTTTTTGTGGTTTCGATGTTTTGGTCAGTTTTTAAAAAGGCTTAGTTCATAGAAATGTTATAATTTTAAACATTTCAGACAACATTGAATTGGTTAAATTAATTATTTCCGGATTTCTGTCAAATGGATTTATCTTATCTCTGTCTCTTCCCTTCATCAGACCAGTTAGTGATGCAGACATTCAGATGGTAGAGAGGAGACTTATGCAAACTATTGACATGATCTTAATGAAAAAGAAAAGGTGAGATCTAAAAGTCATATATTAATTTATCTGGACACTATTACAATTGTCTTGAAATGAATGAGATCGGTGAAACATATAAAAAGTTTTACCTATCTGTTTGTGAACATGCCTATTATGAATTATTTATTTATTAACTCACTTAGTATTTAGAAAAAATAATATAGTAAATATCATTAGATAAATGAAGAATCAATAATGTGCTAATGTTGCAGAATTGCTGTAGCGAAGAGGGAGGCCATGCAGCGAACCAACACAGGGGAGAGCCGGAGTGGGATTTGGGGACTAGTGAAAAGTTTCGCTTCTGCAGGCAGTGGAGAAAGTATCCTTTCATGACCAAACTGGGTAAAAGATGTGTTCATAGTTTGGGGGGTGGGGTGTCTTTGATTTGGTTCATTAGCTCTGTCCTGGTCAGAAAAACGGGATATATTGAGCACTAGATAAAAACGAGCAAGAATATAAAATAACTGCTCAGAGCTTTTCAGATACTGGAACAACTGTTAAAGGCAGTCAAGATATATCATACACTTTCCTTAACTTCAACACTCAGATTTAGGTCAACTTCGCCAGGAGGCAGATGCCTTGGAGGAGCTCAGTAGACAGCTGTTCCTGGAAACAGTGGATTTACATAACACTCAGGTAAGTGGCTTGTCTTGACTGCTGGTGCCATCTGTAGTGTGAATAATATTTATAAATATATCAGACTGTATGGTCTTTTTTTATTATGGGCAGATTGTATTCTATCTGTTTGAAAGTAATAGTATCCACATATTTTTTTCAGATTGGGAATAAGTTGAATAATAATATTATAATAATTGACTCATCTTCTGCAATGTGATTTTCAAAATTAAATAATGCTATCTATCTTTTAGGAAAGGATGGAGTATTCTAAGACTTTTAAGGGAAAATATTTTAATTTCCTTGGATATTTTTTCTCAGTCTATTGTTGTTGTAAAATATGCCTGGTAAGTAGGATTGGATAGTAAACATATTTTTCATCTGCAACATCACTGAAAGAAATATAGACTAACTTATAAATTACAAAGAAAATATAACTTAGATTTAAATTAACATACTAATTACAAAGAAAGTTAAGTATTGAAATTTAAATCTGTACGTACATGGAACCAATAATTTACTTAAAAGTAAATTTAGATAAAAATTGTCAATGTGCATTTGTCAATTGTACTGTGTACACTGACAACTTTTAATATTAATTACATAGAATGTTACGTAATGCTGTGTGTACATTCCAGGCTACAATCAATATAGTATTTGACAGAGTAGGGAAGACAGATCCTGTGACTAGAGGAATAGAAATAGCTGTCAAGTACTTTGGAATTCAGTTTGATGTAAGTGGTGATTTCATCTTTACTGTTAGCTGTACTTCAAAACGATAGTTGGTCTGAACTTAAAGCTAGTTTGTTTTTACCTTTTAATTGTTGGCCTCAAATTAAAAGAGTTGATCTGAAATTGAAGTTTTGTGAACTTGACCCAAGGTTACTTGATCATAATCCACTTAATGAAATGATTTATGAAACTGATCAATCAGCTGATGCTTTAGATCAATAGTGACATTATTTAGCATTTTACTATGGATTTATCCTTAATGAAAGCATACCTGAATTAAGTTAAAGTAAAATTTTGGTTTGAACTCCTTAATGTAATGGTCACAGAGGTGTATTTTGTGAGTTGATGGGAAAAGTTACTGTGGTTCTAATTTGAATGTTAATGTGGATACTTAACAATTTCAGGTGAAATTCTTCTCCCAGCACATATCTTTCTTTTTAGTTGGAATCATCGTGGTGACATCTATAAGGGGTTTGTTGATAACTCTTACTAAGGTAAGCTGTATGTTTTATGTTCAAGCAGTCACTCTCAACCCAAACAGGAACTATCAAAATAGGACAACATAAGTTGAAAAAAAATTATTTCTGAAGATTATTGCCTAAGTATGGTAGACTATGTATATCTTGGACACTTTGGGACCCAATAATTTGAGCACTTTGAAGTTTCAAGTACATCAAAGGTAGTAAATGTCAGCTACTATGGTAGAAAAGTCTCTGTTCATTCACATTTGCACAAGATTAGCTTTGAATTACAAGGTGACAAGTAATACAGACTCTGGTCTGCCTTCTATTACATTTTCTGAAGTAGGTGGAAATATATAGTTTGTTTAAAGTTTTGAAAATATTTTTGACACCATCTCCAGCTTTTTTTGTATGGATACAACCCAAACATTTAGCATTGTGGCTTTTTTCTCATTGGGTTCATCTTTTTCAGTTTTTCTATGCCATAGCCAGTAACAAATCTTCCAATGTGATAGTGTTAGCTCTTGCTCAGATTATGGTAAGTTGTAGCTGTGTTCATCATTTGTTGAACAAACTGAATTGCTTTGCTTGATAGTGATACTGTTACAGTGGCCCCACCTTATTGTGCAGACACTGTGACAGAGGACTTTTGAGTTTTTCAAATTCATGTATGATATCCGTCATATTTTGTTCTAATTTAAAAGAGGTTGAGTAGACATAATGGTTAAGATTTGTTTCAACTCAGTGATCAAAGATTGTGTGATTTGACATATTTAACATGACAGTGTATTCCATTTCAGGGAATGTATTTTGTATCTTCTGTTTTACTGATGAGGATGAACATGCCTTCTGAATATAGGTGAGAATATTTTCTATGTAGATTCTATAAAATTGCAGTGATAGACATCTTATTATGATTAGCTGTTCAAAGGGAACCATTCTAATCCCTCTGCTGCCCCACCCAAAGCCACCAATGTGTTTAACTGAGTAATATATCTAATTATGATTAGATCACCACAGCCCAGAGGATTAACTGGGTGATAAAATCTTTACTTGGAGCACAAGCTGGAGATTTCTAGTTAAATGTCTTTCTTCATCTATTTCAGGTCTATCATCACAGATGTTTTGGGAGATCTGCAGTTTAATTTCTACCACAGGTGGTTTGATGTCATCTTCTTGGTCAGCGCACTCTCCAGTATTTGCTTCCTGTATATCGCTCACAAACAGGCGCCAGAAAAGAACATCACGTAGCAGAGCAAGAACAATTAGAGCAATTTCGCCATAATGATGTTTTGCTCTTCAAAATAAAATGCATCAAATGTTTATTTATTTATTAAATATTATCTATTGGTGGACAAGTTGTATATTTCAAAGCTTGGGTAAGGCGATTGGTTTTATGTTCTAAATGATAGTCATAATGAATGGAGGGATAAATAAACAAATTTCAATTGCCATTGCCATTGTTTTTATTGAGTTTTTGTGTATTTTATAGTCGGAATGATCAACTGATTTTCATATGTAATAAAATCTGCAAAATTGTTGCTCAGAAAATGTAAACTGGTTTCATTTTAAGTTATATTTTTGGATACAACAGTTTAAACTTGTCCTCATCTCCGTTTCTTATTGTGGGGAAAATAGTTCACAAAAACCCTGACTCAAAATAAATAGTCCGTGACTCCAGGCAAGTGCCCTGCCTAATAGACTACAGATTTCTTGCAAAAACACTATATTAATAAGCCCAGACTTTTTTTTTTTTTACTGTTGAATATCACATTGCTGACATACATTTGTGAAGGTCAATTTCTCCTCACTGTTTCTGCTACTTTAGACAAGTTTAGTAACAAAACTCTTCACAGGGGGTATTATTACTTGTAACTATACTTGTAACAGTCTTAACTTTGTGACAGTCACAGTAGGTATTTCACTGCTGTTGTACTTGTAACTGTCTTAACTTTGTGACTGTCACAGTTGGGTATTTCACTGCTGTTGTACTTGTAACTGTCTTAACTTTGTGACAGTCACAGTAGGTATTTCACTGCTGTTGTACTTGTAACTGTCTTAACTTTGTGACTGTCACAGTTGGGTATTTCACTGCTGTTGTACTTGTAACTGTCTTAACTTTGTGACAGTCACAGTAGGTATTTCACTGCTGTTGTACTTGTAACTGTCTTAACTTTGTGACTGTCACAGTTGGGTATTTCACTGCTGTTGTACTTGTAACTGTCTTAACTTTGTGACAGTCACAGTCCACTGATCTCTCCACTGCTGGTAAGTTCTACCGTGTATCTTTAACCAAGGCACCAAATACTGGGCGGGCTGCTCCCACCTGGAATTATTCAGTAATAAATCAATTATTTTATTAACTAAATAAAGAGACTAAAAATGCCATGTGAGGCTGAACCGCATGGTCCAGGCCAAATCCATGGTACCTCCCAAATACAAGCTGGTGTTACAACTACAGTAAGCCTTGCATTGTGTTTACATTTGTTAAAATGGCAGAGACCACACAAAAGGTGTTTCTGTCACCGTGATATGTATGAAATATGGAAGATTAATTTCCAGAGTCAAATGTGCAAAGGTACATCTTATCATATAGAGAGAGTATATTAAATAATTTACTGGTCATTAGGCCAGTGAATATAACATTTATATTGTCCATCACCAACTGCACTGCTCAGTCCACCACGTGACTCACCAAGCTTGCACACAGTCCTTCACTTCAAGACACTCGGCTAAAGCCTGACTTGCTCTGGAAATCCTTTTCTGCAGAACTGGTAATAAAGCATCCAGTTGCTTCCTGTCATTCTCTTCTACTTCCTGGCATAATCCTGTAAAATATACTTCATTCATTATTAAGAAACACACTTAAAGACATACTAGATACAGTTCATACTGGTAACAACTAACGAGATTTTGAATGTCACACCAAACACAATTTGCAGTGTCTCACACCCAACAAAATTTGTAGTACGGCATCCATTTCATGTGTCTCATCCAATGCAATCTGCAGTGTCACCTCTACCACAATGAACACACCTGCTATGTGATCCACAGTGAGGGCCTGGTCTCTCTCTGCCCCCCTCAGCAGTCTGCCTAGCACTTCATGGCTCTCAAGCTGGGCGTTCATGTCATCTATCTCCATCTTCACCTCCATGGCCTTCCGCAGGAGACACTCAGGAGCCTAGGCAGATATATAACAATAGTTTAAGTGGGTCAAGGTCACAAAATAGCACCAAGGCCTAAAGCAAAGGTTACCATATTCCATATATATGTAAATGTCAAGTTCTGCCTTCTACATAATTTTATTAAAGAAGCCTATTAAAGCTGCTCAATAATAGTACCCCAACAGTCTATTATTACATAATAATACTAACTGAATTCTCCTACCTTGAAGACAGGAAACTCCAGAGCGTTGAGCACCTGCTGTAGCTGTTGGTTGTGGCCAGCACCTGGACCGGTCAGTCTGTTGATGGACAGGTCAATCACAGCTAACTTCTGGGCACTGCAGGGACATGCATATACACATAAACATGGCATGGATAACAACATGAGTAACAGATACAGCTCAAGTCAGTCAGATGTATTTGATATACATGAGCAGATATTACATATGGAATAAACAAGTATGCGTGTAGAATGGCATGAATAACAGATATAACATATATAAATACTGACTGGTTAGTGCTTGCTTTTTTGTGATGAGAAGGGAGACAAGTAAAACTGGTTGAGCTCTATATAAAAGATATTCATAAATATTTCTAGACAGACAAATCATATGCAATCCGTTTAATGTTCTTATTCAAGTCAATGAATCAGATGATTCACTGCTTATGACAGTCTGTGCCTGTGTGAGTGTATGTGTGTGTGTGTGTGTGAGTGTATGTGTGTGTG
>NW_019773692.1:85460-119628 GCF_001039355.2 Lingula anatina | reverse complement strand
ATATTGTCCATCACCAACTGCACTGCTCAGTCCACCACGTGACTCACCAAGCTTGCACACAGTCCTTCACTTCAAGACACTCGGCTAAAGCCTGACTTGCTCTGGAAATCCTTTTCTGCAGAACTGGTAATAAAGCATCCAGTTGCTTCCTGTCATTCTCTTCTACTTCCTGGCATAATCCTGGAAAATATACTTCATTCATTATTAAGAAACACACTTAAAGACATACTAGATACAGTTCATACTGGTAACAACTAACGAGATTTTGAATGTCACACCAAACACAATTTGCAGTGTCTCACACCCAACAAAATTTGTAGTATGGCATCCATTTCATGTGTCTCATCCAATGCAATCTGCAGTGTCACCTCTACCACAATGAACACACCTGCTATGTGATACACAGTGTCACACCCAACACAATCTGTAGTGTCACCTCTACCACAATGAACACACCTGCTATGTGATACACAGTGTCACACCCAACACAATCTGCAGTGTCACCTCTACCACAATGAACACACCTGCTATGTGATCCACAGTGAGGGCCTGGTCTCTCTCTGCCCCCCTCAGCAGTCTGCCTAGCACTTCATGGCTCTCAAGCTGGGCGTTCATGTCATCTATCTCCATCTTCACCTCCATGGCCTTCCGCAGGAGACACTCAGGAGCCTAGGCAGATATATAACAATAGTTTAAGTGGGTCAAGGTCACAAAATAGCACCAAGGCCTAAAGCAAAGGTTACCATATTCCATATATATGTAAATGTCAAGTTCTGCCTTCTACATAATTTTATTAAAGAAGCCTATTAAAGCTGCTCAATAATAGTACCCCAACAGTCTATTATTACATAATAATACTAACTGAATTCTCCTACCTTGAAGACAGGAAACTCCAGAGCGTTGAGCACCTGCTGTAGCTGTTGGTTGTGGCCAGCACCTGGACCGGTCAGTCTGTTGATGGACAGGTCAATCACAGCTAACTTCTGGGCACTGCAGGGACATGCATATACACATAAACATGGCATGGATAACAACATGAGTAACAGATACAGCTCAAGTCAGTCAGATGTATTTGATATACATGAGCAGATATTACATATGGAATAAACAAGTATGCGTGTAGAATGGCATGAATAACAGATATAACATATATAAATACTGACTGGTTAGTGCTTGCTTTTTTGTGATGAGAAGGGAGACAAGTAAAACTGGTTGAGCTCTATATAAAAGATATTCATAAATATTTCTAGACAGACAAATCATATGCAATCCGTTTAATGTTCTTATTCAAGTCAATGAATCAGATGATTCACTGCTTATGACAGTCTGTGCCTGTGTGAGTGTATGTGTGTGTGTGTGTGTGAGTGTATGTGTGTGTGTGTGTGAGTGTATGTGTGTGTGTGTGTGTGAGTGTATGTGTGTGTGTGTGTGTGAGTGTATGTGTGTGTGTGTGTGTGAGTGTATGTGTGTGTGGGGGGGAAGTAATTTTTTCCTCACCTCTCTAACACAGTGTACATAAGGTATGGCAAGGCCAGGGCGGCAAAGGCGTCCACCTCCTTAATAACATGATCCTTAAGATGGGTCACATTGGTCTTCACGTCCACTTCATGGGTGGACAGTGACCTTTGGACATACTGCTGGATCTGAAAGAGAAGATTATATTTATTTTATATACTGTTCGTATACTAACTCGCTGGTCAGTGCTTGCTTTTTATGATGAAAAGGAAGACAAGTAAAAACTGGTTGGCTGTTTACAATATTTGTCATGAAATATTCAAGAGGCACATAAAATACTTTAATAAAATCAGTATAAACTTCAGTACAAAGATAATTACACCAGTTGTTAAGAAAAATTGAAGAAAAACATGAAATACCTAAATACAGTCAGGATAAAGTTAAGTACAAAGTGAATTACACCAGAATTTTCAAGAAGAAAATATAGATGGTTAAGCATAACAAAGTATCACTATCAGGGTGACAGCATATACTGGTATTTAAGTTTTTCAGGACATGAATCAGTCTTACCAACCAGGTAAAGGGAATAGAGAATAAAATCATTATAAAAGACCTACCGCAATCTGTTGCTCTGCCAATCTGCTGGCAGCATTAGTGTTCTGTTTCACCAGAACTCTGATCACTCCCTGCTTGCTGTCCTGTTATATTAATAGATCACAAAACAACTTAAAATCCATCACATGATACTGAAAGATTCAATTATTTATTTATTTATTAAGATTACAAATTTCCTTGCATCAAACTGAAGAATACAACCTAAGGACATGTTGGTCTTAACAAAAAATAGAATTTTCAGAGAGATAAATATAATTAATTATGGGAGGCAATCATTCAGAGTAATGACCATAACAACAGATCAAAATTATTTGATAAAATACTCAAAACTCAGGGTTAAATAAAATACTAAAAAACTCAGGGTTAAATAAAAATAAAACACAGACTTACAGCCAATTTCCTAAAATCCTGTATCTGCTGATATTTGGCAAGCAGAATCTCCTTCTCCTTAGCAGACTGACTGACGCGGAGTTTTAACTCTGTGTTTCTGTCCTCCAAGCAAGCAAGAGCTGCCCTTGATCCAGCCACGCTCAGCTCTGTCTCGAACAAGGACCTAAAAACACCAACTATCATATAACTCTCGGTGGTTGAAAAAAAATGGATTCTAAAAATTCAAAGTCATCACTGCCTCTGCTATAAAACCTAGGATTTCCTCATAAATTCAAAGATCAAGGAAACATCTCTGTTGTTGTATTTGTCTCAGCACCAGAATCCTCCAAAACAATTCAGAAATATAAATTGATACCTGGCCAAGTCCAGAGCCCCTGGGTTACCCTGTATTTGGGACTTAAACTGCTGGTCTACCTCTGCCCTCAGCTGCTCTAACTGCTGGTGGATACGCACACACTGATTCTTGTGTTTCTCTGTCTCCACAAATTTCTTGATGTGATTCAACTGGGACTCCTGTAGACATAATCATCAAGTTTCTCTTATAATTTGGCAAACATTCTTCTAGTTGTAGAAAACTCTTGTATCTTGATACTTACAGTTTTCTTGTAAACATTATTGTCAAGACCAGTTTTTGAAGTTCACACAAACATCTTTTGTAAAAAGTGCATCTCAGTTTCAAAGATGATGATAATATGGATATTTAAAATTCTTAACCTCTGCTACATGGGCAGACATTTTAAAATAGTGTGAATGAGATTGCAGAATAAACATGTTAAAAACTAAACACACATCATATTTTCTAAGGAGAATTAGATAAATAATACTCACAGAAATAAAAATAAATAAATAAATAAATAAACAAAATTCTGTGCGGGTCACTGATGCCTACCTCCAGCAGTTGATGGACACTCTGTAGTAAAGATGGAGCCGAGGACACATCTGTCAGCCTTCCATTGCCTTCATACTTAAACCTGCAACAAAGCTCTTGTGGATATATATTAAGTATTTGAAATATATAATGCAATATGTTTTGTAGTTATATGGAGGGCACTGGACAGTTAAGTGAAAAATGACATTGAGTATTTTAATAAGAGAATCTTATCAATTTAGCAAAGATACCTTCCCTCTTTAGGTTGGGTCAGACTTACTCCTTAGTTAAAAATCTAATGAAAAACCTACTAACAAATAGAAGATACTGCCACTGTACACAAGATATTCAAATGTCTAGATTTGGAGGATGTTTGAATTTTCATCATTATTAATGAACCCTACTTGAGTTTCTCCACATCCCTCCTGATGTCAATTCTCGCCGTCCTCTCCCTCAGAGACAGTGACGACTCCTGTGTGTTGGAGACCAGGGAGGTCACTATCTGATTCACTGGGTACTCTGAGAATACCATCTCTATGTCTTTCCACAGGAGGTCCTTCCTCTGTGCTCTATAATATAATATAATATGTGTTAGATACAATACAATACTGTGTATTGGAGACCAGGGAGGTCACTATCTGATTCACTGGGTACTCTGAGAATACCATCTCTATGTCTTTCCACAGGAGGTCCTTCCTCTGTGCTCTATAATATAGTATAATATGTGATAGATACAATACAATACTGTGTATTGGAGACCAGGGAGGTCACTATCTGATTCACTGGGTACTCTGAGAATACCACCTCTATGTCTTTCCACAGGAGGTCCTTCCTCTGTGCTATATAATATAATATAATATAATATAATATAATATAATATAATATAATATAATATAATATAATATAATATAATATAATATAATATAATATAATATAATATAATATAATATGTATTGTGAGAGGGTAACTAAGGGACCATTCCCACAGATATCTCACTATATTGCTGTCAACTTGACCAGCTCAAATGTCTGTCAGACCTGGTAAAGCTGTTAATTATCTTTACCCTCTAGCTGATTTTACCCCCCCCCCCCCATCCCCTCTGTGCTCTATAATATAACATGTACTGTGCGAGGGTAAGTACTGACGTGCAAGGAATAATAATAAGAATATTGTGTCACCTGCTGTTCTTTTAAGAAATGAGCAAAGAAAACTTACAGAGTGATTCTGTCATTGCCAAATGACCCCTGCAGCACCTGCTGCAGAAACTGACCTATAGAGTCACAGGTTTCACGCACATGTTTCTGAAAATAATAAAAACAACTCAAGCTATAAAACTTCACACTTCAAACATGGGCAAAAGAATGATCTGACTACATGAAAAATGAGCACATACAAGAAAAATTTGACTTTTGTTAGCAAAGTCAATTGTTTTTTTGTTGTCATTACACTCAAAATATTGGTGAAATGGCCTCATAAAAAATTAGAAAATTTAAGAAAAGTTTGACTTCTGTGAATGAAGATAAATGTTTCCAATGTTTTTCTTACAGCACATGCCCCTTCCACTGCTGTTACTTCCCTCTCTCCTTCTTCTCTCTTCCTGCTGTAAAATGTGCTCTCCACAAAGTCTTTACTGCAATGGGAAACAAAATGAAATATGTAAAAATACATATTCATATGGCTATAGCATGGTGTTTTATACAAGTGTTTTTTAACAAAGTATTCTTACTATTTCCATAAAAATGGAAAACTTCTACAGATCTAATAGAGTATTGATAGAATATGAAGAATTTAAAACAATATGGATACTGTAACATGGGCATTTTTTTTATATCCATAAAGTTCAGAATCAGACAGACAAATAAAAGCTGGCTTAGAGACAGAGATACTTCATCTACCAAAAAGCACAGAAGCATAACATTGATGATTTAATATTCTTTTCAAAATAGTAATTATTTTTAAAAATAGTCATCGAAACATATTACTCATACTGCAAACACCTAATAAGGCTGTGTTGGATTCACATATATATTAATTCACGATATATTAATTATTAAGTGATAAAAATTTTCAATTTTTTACAGTAATGCATATATCAATACAGATGTGAGCCAGATATATATCTTAGGATGTGTTACAGATTAGGATAAGACTGTTATCACATGTATATTAACCTGGAAGGAATGTCAGAATCCCTGGTGCCTATACTGGAGGTTAGGTGTCTTTAAGCAGAGTATAATAAAGGGGGCGGGGTGTTATTAAATGCACACTAACCAAGGAGGCAAGCATGGACCCCCAAAGTTAAATCCATACTGAAGGTTAGTGTATCTTAGTGGAGTGTTAAACAGAATAAGGAGGGGAAGGGTGTTACAGCATGCAAACTAACCTCTGGGAAGCAAACCTGTACCACACGTGGTTAGGTATGTGTTAATATAGAAGAGGTGGGGTGGGGAGGATGTTCAAGTTTAGAAGTAAATATAGTGATAATATGGAGGTGGGGAGATGTTAAAGATTAAGAATGGAGTGTTATAGCATGCTAACTAACCTGGGAGGCAAGTCTGTCCTCCAGTGTCCATAGCTGAAGTCAGGTGCATGATATCAGTACACAGCAAACAAGACAAATCCAAGCAAACTAAACTAATAATACATTACAATACTAGACTAGTGTGGCACAACTGATGAAAAATAATATATACTTATCACATGCAATCTTTACTCCTCTGAAAGTTGTTTTCTCACAGATGTAAACATAAATCTTTTCAACCTACTCCATAAAACTCATTTTACAGAGGAAAATAAGTTAAATTTTAAAATAAAAACAAACACAGTCTCTAAAAGATGGTAGAAGAATGTCTCACCTCTGCAACTGTTTGTACTTTTCAATTTTCCCGTTCATGCGTCGTTCAAACTCTTGGTAACAATCATGCAGCTCCTCGCACTGCTGTGAGTGCGCCTTCAGTAGCGCACTGCGTCTACGTAACTCTCCTAGTGCTGTACACGACTCCCTATAAGCTTGCTCTGGAAGATCACAGTATTAGAACTGAAGGCAATCTTTGTCATTTAAAAAAACCTTCTTATTTTTCATTTGGAAATACAATATAATATCAAGTTATGTCAAGTAAGAAAATTATTTACCCTGCTTCTATATCACTTTGCTACACAATGTGAAAATGCTCCCTCCTCTCAAAAAAAATAAATAAATAATAAAATAAAATTATAATAATAATAAAGAAAGAAAGAAAGAATTATTTAATATTAATATATTAAACATATATACTGCATGCTATGAAGTGTTAAAGTGGTACATAAAACATTTAATTACAGATATTTTTGTGTTTTGAATTCGCCTTAATGGATTGAAAATTTTATGCATTACTAGTATTTTATTTCATGCTAAAATTTTTATTCACAACTAATACACAATTGTGTACCATACTGCCGAGAGTGGACACTTCTTACTACACCAGCTACTAACCTGTGCCCAGAATGTCCTTCTTCAGTTTACTTAGATCCCTCTCCACATGATGAACATCAGACTTGAGGCTGGCTAGCTCAGCTGTCAGTGCTCTCTTGGTCTCCAGAAGTTCATCTCTCTCACTAGAGTACTGCTCTGTTCCTTGGTACTTCACTCTGTACGACAGGGTGGACAACTGCTGGTGCTTACTGGATACTCAGTCAAGGGATTGATATTACTTAAAACTGGGGCATATCATAGTGGAATCAAACCCACATTTACAGCACTTGATATGATGGAATTATCATGTACAGCTGTGTATGCATGTGCATGTGCATGCGTGGCTTTGGCACTAGAAAAAAGTCAATGATAAAAACCCATAGGTTTGTTATGAAGAAACAGTGATAATAATTCTTACTAGCTAATTCATGTAAAAAGAAAGTTTCATTTACATGTATGTCAATACAGGACAAGGATACAGGGCAAGGTTTCCTTTAACTTTCTGCACAGTTCTGGAAAAGTCAAAGATTAACAAATAAAAGTAAACAGATATTGACAGATTACACATATTTTAAATACAAAACATTTGCATTTTCTTCAACTTAGAACACTTTGTGTCCATACCACACTATTTTTTTCACTCTGTAACAATTTTTCACCAGAAGATATTCTATTTTAAAAAACATTTTTCCCAGAAATTCCTACTAATATTATACAATTTCAAGAGACAGCTAGAGTAAAGAACCCTGGGATAGGTTGCCATGAACTCACTGTGCTGAATACACATGTTGTATGACAAACTTCCAGATGTCAACCATTTGACCCCGACATATGCTGGAATATAAACAAAACATAAATCATATTAAAAAGCTAATGGATTACTAGTATATACAACTTGCAAGTATTCATGATACAGAAGCGTCCACCCTTAAATATATTGTTAATATTTAGATAACAATAAGAACTCTTTACCTAGTAAAATGAATGGCTTATTTAATTATTTAATTTCATAAATAACTCAAATACTAGTTCCAAATGTTAATATCAACGTCCAGATACAGGCCTGTAGCCAGCAATTTCAAAAGGGGGATTCTTTTCCTGAAAATGTGGACCTTTTTCCATGAATCATTTGTGTACCTAGATCCAGAAGGGACCTTTTTCTGGCAAAAGGGTTTTTTTTTTTTTTCAACACCCCCCCCCACCCCCCCCGGGCTACATGCCTGAGATAAAACACTGTTATCATACTTTCTGAAATCATCAACAGAGGGGAGTTTGGAGTTGACATGTCTTCCCTGGGGTCTGAAATGCATCTCCTCCAAGGCCCACTGGTGTAGCTGTCCTGCCACGTCTTCCTTGGCACAACTCATCTTTGTGTTCACTCTCAGTTACTGTATGTGCTAGTATAGTGTTGCATCCAAATTATTCTGAAATGAATTTATGATATTCTGCAGTCTAATTTTGCTACCCACGCACCTTGACTATCTTGAACAATATACACAAAATTTTAAATCCATGCGCATCTAGATAATTCCATTCTAGACTGTGATTTCCTTAAAAGATCGATACAATTAGGTCCAGAATAACTGTAGTGTAGGATGAGACTTTTGACGAATGGAGATAAACGGAGAGAGAGAGAGAGAGAAGAAGGAGGAGGAGGTTCAGGAGGGAGAGAGCGTGCTTTAAATACTCAGACGACAGTGTATATTTTAGGGCAATTGCTAAAACTGTCATTTACAACTTTAACAAAATCTGAAATTACCTTATTTTAAGCAGAAAGTGACCGCACTAAACTTAGCGCCATCAGTTCGAATTCACTTCCGTCTGCGCATGGAAACCACCAAGTAACCGGAAGTTTACATTTACGAAAGCGAGGCCACTGGCTGCCGCAGGCAGTTGGGCCATGTGAGACCTCGAGATTGATTCAACATGACGTCTCAGGCCAGAGAGTTTATTACATGCATGACATCATTGACATGCATCTTGTAATAAAGTAAAATCTTAACATTATATTTCCTGTGAATATTTCTATGAATATTTCATGTTTTTTTAATGTGATCTCTGACACGCGCTGTATCTTGGTGATTAAAGTTAAAATATTATTCTTTAATCTTAAAAGATTTCATATCTCTGTACACTGTTAAATCATTTTATATAAAAAAATTCTTCTATCGGTATTTTTGTATTGATAACTGTAAATTAGAAGAGATAGAAATAATTCTTGTGCAGATTTCCACTAACTTGTGGTCTGGTTTGACATATAGCGGCCATCTTGCGGTCTAACATGTCATTTCTATAAGCTCCAGCCAGAGTTATACGAGTCTGAAAACGCAATGAAATTTGTCATTGAGCAAGAATCCCCAGAATAAACAAGGTGCGCTGAGGATAAATTGCGAACAAACAAAGAAAGCGGTATTTCAAGGGGAATTCAGAGACTCATCGCTGAAAACAGCCGGAAATCAGAATGGCTGATCAAACGAACATCGTAAAGGAAGAGCGACCGCAGTCCACAGGAGATTACGAACCAATGTCGGCCGACCAGACAGAAGGTCAGGAATTTTTGTGTGGTTGAAAAAATTACTTGTATCGCTGGGCCTGTATTTTTCTTTCCTCATTTTCATATATTTCGCTACGTTGCTTTTCTTTTGATAGAAACTGTAAACATAACGAACATCACCGAAAGTGTGCAGAAAAAAATGAAACTGAAAGTCTGCGAAAATTACAAAATAAATGTACTGTATGGTATCGCTTGTGCATGTATTATCTGTAGAAGTTCTGTACTTACAGGAAGGATTTAATAATTACGTATGTTAAAATAAAACGTGTCATTTATATAGAAACCCAGTTTTAAGACTTGTGTCTTTTACCTGATGTTGTGTATTATAATTTTTTCCCTAGTTCAGTGACATGATTTAAAAGACATCCAAGACATCTGTACATCTAAAATTAACACAAGTAAGAGTCTGTGGCAACATTTTAGCCATCTAAAGCAAAGGTGATTTATATTTCCATAAAGAAAGAAGAGCAGTTGTGAAATACTGGTACACGTAGAATATGTTGTAACAGAACATAAAACAGTGAGTGATCATCAGGCTATCATCAGAATCATTTGAAATGGTTTTATTCATACTCTTGAGTTATATATGTTGAAACAATATATTTTGTTCATAATGATGAAAATTTTAAACAGTTGGATTTCAACACTAACTAAAGGCATACCTGTAAAAGCTTTTGTCCCAACACTTGGTACTTCATCAGTCACACTGAAGTTGTGAGACAGTGTGTAAAGAACAGTCTAATGTAGAAATTGAACAGTTCAAAATTATAGCATTATGAGCAACATTACCACAGATCAATTCCCATCAAAGTGGATTTTGTTATTGGTGTATCTGTCCAGCAGTCCTCAGTCAGGTTTGATTTTTATTTGTCAAGCAGTGATTGGGAAGGCAGAAATCAAGCAAGAAATGAGTGATAAAATTTTCTGTAATGTAGAGGAATGATGAGTCTGCACTCAGTGCTTCAAGGGAGGAGATTAATCTTCAGTTTGCTCATTCTCCTGTGATAAATGTTAACATGAACTCTCATCATTTTTTCTGCAGCAGGTCACTGCCCCCATAAACCTGGTGTTCTCTTTGTAGACCATTGTGTGCTCATCATTTACTGCCTGACTGACTCTATATATATAGCATAAATTATCTCCATATATTGTTTATAGCTCAGAGCCCTTGCTATTAATTTAATTTAATTAAATTTAATATTTTAAGTGTCATGCTTGGTTTAACATTGAAAAAGGAACTCAATTTATTTGCGTCATGGTTGATTTCAGCACAGAGAACTGTTTTTTAATATCCTGAAAGAAATTATCCTGAAGGCAGGTTACTGGTACTAGTAGGCAGGTAGAAATGATGATTAGAGCACATTATATTAGGAGAGTGAACCATTGAGTGCGGTCCTTTGTAAACTGATTGGTTCCAGTTCAGAGAAAATACAATTTGTGTACTTGAAAGTAATCAGACAGACAACACCAGGTATGTCTATGTCATGCTAGACTACTGTGTGTAATCAAACGCCTTGTTGCTTTCAATTATGGGAAATAAATGGCAGGTAGACAAGTACCCTGTCCCTCAGACTGTTCTATGTGAGTAGAGATATTGTGTCTGATGTTCTGTACTTGGTGACAGGAAATTAAGTGACCGGAAGAACACCAGAGATGTAGCACCCTCCCCTACCTCCAGTCTGTTCTTTGTGAATAGAGATACTGATGTTCTGAACTGGTGACAATATTGAATAAATTAAATAATGGAAGAACACCAAAGATATAGCCCCCTTCCCCCCCCCCTCCTCCCCAGGTTTTTCTATGTGAGTAGACATAGTGCACCTGATGTTTTGTACTTGATGACAAGAAATTTAATGTCTGGAAGAACACTGCTAGTAGAGATGTACCCCCAGGCTGTTCCATGTGAGTAGACATAGACTGGGTTCCCATACCTAGATTGATCTAACAGCATCAGCCTCCAAGTGGTTTCTCGCCAAATTGCTTTCAGCTTAGGCGGCTTAGATGTCTGGTACGCCTACTGAAGTTGCTAGATGATAATACTTAGTAAATTACCCCCCAGCAGCTTCAGTAGGCATGACAGTCATCTAAGCCCCTTAAGTTAATTACAGTTTAGCGAGAATCCCCTTAGATCGATCCAAAGTTAAAATGATAGGTCTGGGAATGGTCTCTTGGTGTACCTGACGTCCTGTACTCGGTGTTTTGATGACTGACCATCAGACAGTCGTATTACTAATGCGTGTGCCTATTCATAAAGGGTCTGCTTTGATAGTTGTACTGGTAATAATTCTTGTGTGTTTTGTTGATAGCTTTGCAGACTAAATTCTTTGTACCATGGAAACTTCAGGGTTATTGAGTAAAAAGATGGGAAAGATGAGAAAGAAAGATGGTGGGAAAACCAGAAAGGAAAAGAGGGTAGATTTTGGTCAGAAATTTCAGATAAAGACACCAGCATTAGAGAAGAGTGAAGAGAGTCAATGAGCTATGTTTGCTTTTTATATTATGTGTATTTTTTAATTTTTACTGGAAACAGTAAGAAATAGCAATTCTCATTTGGATCCTGTATCCTAGGTAACACTGAGAAATGTTGGTTGGGCTTTATGTAAACTTTACTTCAACTGCATTTGCCCCCAGATTATGGAAGTGATACAGATATTTCAACAATTTAAAAACTGTTTTGAATGAATGCCATGAATTATACTTTTAACAAAATGAATTTAAACAAGCCACTCTTGCTGCATCATGTAGAACTCTGCATAAAAGAAAAAAACATTAATTACTATAGTACCGAAAAAGTATGTTCATTGCCAGAGACGTTATTTTATAAACAAGGGATTTCAGTGTCTGTCCTAAAGACAAGGTTTCCAGATTATATATTCTTAAAGGTCCTGTACCTTAGAGATAATGATAGTTACTTATTGGGCGCCTAATGGCACTTGTTCCACCTTGTTCCAGCTCTTCCCTACATGATATATACAGATAGATGCAAACTTAAGAATTGCATATCCTTACTAATGTTCTTTATCATCATGATAAAACGTTTTAGAAACTGTCATTTTTATCTGTCATTCATAAAAAAGTTTGTGTAAAAGAGGCTTTTTGTGTACTAGTACTATCTGTCTTGTAGATAAAATATACTTGAACCCATACCACTGGGATATATAGTGGGATATATAGTGACCCCCCCCCCCCCCCTCCAAAAAAAAAAAAGAAAAAGGAAAAGAAAAATATGTAAAAAAAATATATATAATAAGGTGTAAATGAATTTGACACTGAAATGATTAAATGCTGCAAATTATGACTTGACTTACTCTAGGCAGAATTTTCTCAAAACAAAACTGCAGGATAGTTTCTACTGTTGGACGAAATTAAAGAATGATAAACTTGGTGGAAAAGTAGTATATAAATTATTTAAAACAGCTATCCTTCAATATCAGATAATTTAGAATGTGTGGTTGAAGTCTACAATGCTGATGTCGGCACAGAATGGCAAAAATCTTACAATCTTGGAGGAGGAGACTTTGGAAGATGTATCTTGTAGAAATGTCAGTTAGGTTATCTTGATAGGACAACTTAAAGATACTACGACATTCCTTCCTGTCATTCACTATGTTATAGATAAGTGGAGTATTTGGTCCCAGTGGAGGGCTGGCGCCAACATATATATACTAGTTTGTACATTGTAGCCTTGGCCTGGTTGATCTGAATACTAATATATCAGGGCTGAGATATTTCTTGCCATTGGCGGATATCCAACTTATTGAGAACCAAAAATAATGCTTTTGAGATAAATGAAGATCTAAAAAAAAAAAAAATGTGGGGGGGGGGGGGGGTAGGAGGTTAGGTCTGGACTCCACCCTATATTTTCAGACATTCATTTAATAGCAATCACTGTAACAGTTATATTATTTTATAAAGTAGATCTTAACAAATATACATACATTGTAGCATTGCCCTGGTTTATCTGAATACTGGTAATATAATTTTATAGGTATTAAGTTAGAAATATATATATATATATGTATTACAAAAATAACTCCCTGCCTTCAGAAGTCTCTCAAGGTGATTGGTACCTGGAGAAATTCATTATAGTAAATATTTTAAAAAGAGGAAGGTGGAAACCTGTGAAATATCTGTCAGGAAACCTCTTGCGCTCACGCTTTAAATATGAAATGGGAGAGTATTGATCTGGCTCTAATGACCTTTAGAAAATCAGGTCCTCCTCACTAAGGCCATAGTATATATAGGGAGAGAACCAGACGGTTTCCACTGTCCATGTTATCAAGACAAGTTAGGACACCACAGGTGATGTAAATACTAGTAAGCTGATTCAGGTAATTGTTAAATGTCAGGTGATTGTTCTTTTTGACTTGTTGTCATGTGGTTTCATTTGCCGTAGATTTCTGTAGATTTCTGGTGTTTCGTAACTCGTTATTTCCCTCCGTAGTCAAGATCATTAGAACATGGTTTTCCTTGTTTTCCAAGTTGATTACTGTCCTGCTATATTTTTAGAATAAAAAATTTAAAATTATAATTATTTGGCCTAATGTTAAAGAGAAATTAGTGTATAAAGATAAAAATTTTAAATAAGTTTCCAATTAGAATTTGACTAAAACAGAGATGTAGGACAAAAATCCCTTATTTGGACATGTTTGATATAGGAAAGGGTGGTGTTCATTTTAATAAGACATCCATTGTAAATAAGTACGTACTTTCCAGTGATTCCATTATTATCTCCTGTATTTCACTGAGATAAGATTACAATTAAATTCTCAGAGGAAGTTGGGTATTTCTTGTATTCAGATGAAACAGAATTTAATTTAAACTGGTAATATGATACAGGATGTGTCAGGCTACTAGTACTTAAATACGCAATTCCTGATCACTTTCAAGTAACAGTTGTACACAATATTATTTGAAGTGAGCAAGGGACATATGTGGTATATTTATGACTATTTTTTCTAATCAGTAATTAATCTTGGTTTTTATATTTTATTAGTACTGTGAGTTATAATAGTAATTACGAAGCATGAGATGATTTTATGTTAGGTATCTTAATTGATTAGGTCTCAGGCTTTTGCAGATTTTCTTTTTGTAGCCACATGTGGTTTATTAGTACACAGTAAATAAGGATATGTGTATATGTAGTATTTAGTTTTGGCAAATAACTGTTGCAATTTCAGTAGTGTTTTAGTATATGCCCCTCGTAACTTAAAGTACCAGGGTAAAGTCAAGAAATTTCATGGTCCAGGATGTTGTTCATGTTGCTGTGTGTGGGACGTGCCAGACAATTAGGCTGATTACATTGACTGCGCCTTGGTGAGAATCCCCACTGAGATAAACTGATCTAGCTGGACCAATAACTGTTACACTGAACACAGCCTAAGATATTCTTGTGCTTCATTTTTTCTGTCAGTAGCTAACACCAATTTTTTTACCATCATTGCCGATTTCATCATTGTATACAGCGTGTTATTATTTATCTTTTAGGTACAGCTATATCACCAAAGTTATTTTCTCCAACGAAACTGCGCTTCCCCAAACACATCCACACTCCAATGGATGACAAATTTCAGGAGATCGCAGATCACCTTCACCAACGCATTTTGGTAGACCCAGAATTAGCCAATGAAATTTCAGCGCCATATGAGCTTCCACAGTATCCCATTGAACAAAGAGAACAGAAGAACAAACTTGCACGCCAACTTAGTCACAAGTGAGTAAACAAATTTATATTGGACAGGCTTGGGTCTGATAAGAATCATTAATTCGCAGGGAAGAAATGTGAATTTTGCAGAGATTTCATTTTAGATAGGATGAGCTTAGATGTTTTACGTCATACTACTTGTAGATAGATGCTTGTTAATGGCTGAATTTGGGTTGATCTAAAAGTACGCAGTTTTCATACACATTTTTTTTTTTTTTTTTGCTAGAATCGTTGACAACAAAATAAAAAGTATAATTAAATACAGGAAACTTTGTCAAGGACTCCTCAAATTTTTTTATGCCACCATTAATGTAGCTGCTACAAAGCATGATGTCATGAATGGGGTCATGGTCAAAATGTCTTATAACATCTATGTTGCAATGCAATCACATTAGATTGTTTGCTCTTTTATTGCTTTCTGTACACACATAATTGAGCTAAAAGTGTCTGACAAACACATTTTGATTTTGCTTTAATCGATTGATTTTCTAGCGAGTTGTGCTTTTCTTGTATTCTGTTTCAGCCATCTCTGTAGTTGCCATGTTTTTGCTGAGATCAATGACATTTGCTCCTTGGGTCAGATGTACCTCTAATTACGCTGCCTAATTGATTACTAGTATAGAAATAGAACTGAAATAGGCGATTGTTTGAAATAATTACTACTGATTTTTAAAAGAGTGTGACATCTTTTGATATGTCATGTTTTTAATTTAGACTTTTACAATTTTTGGCATAACATATTACATGACTTATGGAGCAAGTTATACCTTTATTCTTCAACAGTCTAATATTGACTTTGATTTAGAAGATATGAAATGATATCAGAGTTGTTGTTTTATACATCCCTTTACTTAACCTGTCTGAAGATTTTATTTTATTTATTTATTTATTTTATTTTATTTTATTTTTGTAGTCGCGTTAATCAATTAAGAGTTTTAGATTATTTCTGTCACAAAATTTAGAGCAAATGCAACATTTTTGGGTCTTGACAGTCTTATTATAGATTTGAAGTTTTTCAGTTACAAAATTGAAAACATATTTGGATTCTTCTAATAATTTAATAAATTCTTCAAGATATATATTCACTTAAATGATGACCAGTCTGTTGAACATTGTAACTAAAATAACTTATGGGCCATCCTTTACTTTTCAGCTTGCAAAATTAAAGTAGTGTGTACTATAGGATAACTAAATATTATCCTTATAAATACTACTTATTATCTTGATTGTAATTAACTGTGCTTTTTTACTGTAAAATATTAGAGTGTCTTTCATTCTCTGATGCATTGATGGTGCTCAATAATTAAAATATAAATCCACTTTCACTTTTCTCCCTCTCAGGATTCCGCCTGCTTGTTCAAAACTGTGTTTCAATGAGTGAGTGTTTGAAGCATTTCTATCCTCACACCACTTTCACTTTCACTTCAGTAGATGTAGCTTTCACCCTGGTGGCAGTTTGAAGAGCATTAATTCTTCGTATGAATTTAATTTGGTGATAACAAAGAGAACATTTCCACCAGAAAATGAAACAATGATGATAATAAAGTAGAAAATGAAATTATCTTAAAAGAGTTGGGCCATTTGGCCATAAATTTTTATACTAGTAACAGATTCAGAAGTGAATGCATTATCTATAAAATTGATACCTCATAAGTGTATATAAAATATTTCTGGTGGGAATGGAGTCTTTCTGTTCACGTGGTTCATGGTGCAGTTTCACAAGACGCGGGGTGCACGCGGTGCATGCAGGGACAGGTGACACCAGGTGTGTTATCATTGTCCCAGTAATGTCAGGTGTGAAATGATGTCAGGTGTGCATGAAGAGTAATGACCTCTGTGGTAGTGACATCACAGAATACCGCCGTATGTGGTCCTGCAGATTGCATTGCTTTGTGTTTTTTTTATCTTCATATCTGACCTGCAGGGGATTTGTTACCACTTGGTTATACTGTGATTATATCATAGTGCATTATTATTATTATTATTATTATTATTATTATTATTATTATTATTATTATTATTATTTCATTTAGTGAAAGGATAGAAACTTCACTTTAGAAGATACAAGAAAGAGCAGTCTGATAGTAATGACATGAAATAATCAGAAAGAATTTTTTTTCCTTTTTTCGCTTTTTTTTTTTTAATTGCCCCAAAGCAGTACACATATTCTTGATTCAACATGGAGTTTTGATAAAAGGTAAAAAGTAAAATTGTGATGAGTAGAAACCAGCATATTGTGCATCTTGGGTTATAATGATTACGGACCAGCATGACGTCAACTTTTATATTATCATTATTATGTATGGAGCTTTGGCAGCCCTTTCACCTATCTTACAAAATATGTAGTCATTACAGAATTGCTGTTTACGTAATTAACACATTTTAGATGGAATTAAATAAAGATGGTTAAAATGGAAGCAGTCATAAATTGTGGTTGAAATTTGAAGTTTTAAGTAGATGTATAACATTGAAAATACCAAGTTACAATCCAGTTAGATTGTAATCGACTGTCACTGTGCAGAAATACTTCTTCCTTTATCTAGAAAGAATCTAGCCAATTTTGTTATTGAGAAATTGGGGAAAATCACTTCAGAATGAATTGGAAAGAAAATGCCTGCAAGATTAATTACATTGCTTTAATTAATGTTCAGCAGCAGAGCATTAACAATGTAATTTAGAAGCTAAAATAACCCAATTTTAAATAATTGACTAAATATACTCTACTCATAGCAAAGGCTTAATGAAGTGAAATGAAGTAATGTATTGATCTGAAAAAAAATGTTGGGAATGGGAAAAGAGAACTGTAAACTGTTTATTTCACTCAGGAAAATGAAGCAGACTGCCACTTGTGACTTGAAGTTATGATTTCTGCATGCAATTGCCGTAATTGTAATTGTAAGCAGTGACGCATGCAAGCATGCTTCCTTATTATTTACACGCATGGGTTTGTTTGTTTTCAATGTTGTGTCATATTTGTAAAAGCTGTTGGCTCATATAATGTCTGCAGAGGTCTCTGGGTAGTTTTGCCTTCAGTTGATGCAGCTACTTAGTGAAATGTCAAAGAGTCTGTAGGATAATTTGATCATCCTGGTATCTAGGAGCCTGCTTTAATTACAACCTGAAGATGTAGAAGTGTTCACAGAGCTATGTTCCTGGAATAACTGACATGTTTAATTATACCAAATTAACTGGAATGTGCTTTTATCACACCACTGGCTGATTTGACTGGTCAAGACATGTTGAATACCCCCCAGTGAGCCTCGTTTCAATTACTCTATGATGGGTGATATTAGGCAGTTGCTTAGCGATTAAATCTTATCACCTTGGCAACAGTCTGTCCAATATTTTGTCATATACTATCAGTAATTGAAACAAGATTCATAGGGGGTTGCCTTATACATAAAAAGGCCTGGTGAAGGAATTTTATGATATTTTTATTAGTTTTATTTTAAAGATTTAACGCTAACTCAGGGATATGATATTTTAATAATGCAGTAACATATAGCCACTAACTAGGGGTAAGGGAATACTGAATGGTATGGGGTCCATGAAAGTGTCTATATCAGGACTTGGCAGACACCACAACCAATATAGATATTTTACATGGACACCATACCCTTCATTGTCTCCTGCATATTAACCAATTAATGATTTTATAAGATATTATTCAGTTAAGTGAATTTAAAATGCAGTGAATGGCTTAATGTCTCCCATAAGTAAAAATAAGTCATTGGATTTAACGTAATATTTATTTATGTAACATAATACTTACCCAATTGTTTAAAATTCCTGCTTCAACTTCATTTTTGAGAGAAAGAGGGTGTGCAGACCTATTGTACAAATTAATAGTTGAAGATATTATGTTAGTTTTAACTCTAATATAAGTGTGGACACCGTGGTGTGGCCAGGCTTTTTTTTTTGTGATACATTTGATACTGGTAGTAGTGAAGGGATTGAAAAACAAATTAACACTTGGTTATGGTTTGGGTTTGTTTCATCATTTGATGTTGTGTTGTGGTCTTGTATTGCAACACCAAAAGGGAGGTGTTTTATTTAAAGATGTAAACATTTTCAGCATGACGATATGCAGTAATAGTAAAGTAGTACAAGGAATAATAATGCTCAAGAGAAATTAAAATTAAAGGGTACTTGATGGCAGCTTTACCACAGATAATTTTCTATTGAAATGATTTTATTTATAGAAGTAATACTATTTCTTCAATTTTTTGTCATCAGTCTTTGGATATTTTAAATAATGCCAAAATATTGCTGTTAATTTCCATACCCAGTGTCTTAGATTAAATGACTGGAATAAATTTTCATATCTGTAGAAATAATACATGAAGAGAAAGAATGCCATGATGGTTGATGGTTTCCTTCCTTAATTGTGTATGTTTTCTATTCCGTTGTTTAAGATCCAAGCAACATGCAGAGAGTGGGGGACACATGGGTCACATGCATGTGCACACACACGGCTCACATGTACATACACACGGGCCACTCGTACGCCAGGCGCACACAATGCAGGAAGAACTGGCCATGCTCAGTGAACAGGTAACGTGGGTGCTTACACATCACTCAGTGACATGTGTTACTTTTATAACAAGTTCATTTGGTGCTGTGAGAAAGAATAAATCAAAACAATTAAAGGGTCAGAGATTTAAATCATTAAGAAGAAGGGGGCAGTTACTACTTGTGTGTTTCAGCAGATTAAAAATGAAAGCCCTTGGTTGGTGGGACTTGAAGTCAAGTTCTTCAGCGCATTTTTTAATTATTTTTTTTTTCAATTTTTCAATTTTTGGAGAATTGAATTAAGTATTCTAGGTGACTCTAATTTTTGTGCAAATAATTAACTTCCCTGCCACCAAGTCTGTTAGATGACCTGTGTCCCTTTTGACTCTCTCTCTCTCTCTCTTTCAGGAGATGGCAGTGGATGCAGAGGAGGAGAGAGTGGAGGCAGAATGTTTGGAAACCGTGTTCCAGAGAGTCAGCATCAGTGGAGAGGACAACAGTGGGGTAAGGGTGATATCTGTTTTTCTTCTTTCCTTTTAGAAATATTCTTTACATATGTTCTCGTAAAAGGAGCCAGAGGGTACCATGAAAAAACTGGCCCATGTCTTTAATTCCAAGATCCTCTATATCTTTATACTCAGCCAATGCATGTATTCCACTAAATTTTGTTTTAAAGTAATATCAACATCTTTTGTCTCACTATCCACCTAGGTACCACTAGCAGACCTGAAGGAGGCCTCTAAGAGCTTGGTGCGAGCTCTGCTGATCCGTGAGAAGTACATGGCGATGTCTTTACAGAGTTTCCCAGGTACCACAGCCAGACACCTGCAGAAGATGGAGGCCAAAGGCATCTTTGAGGGGGACGAGTTTGAAGAAATTGAACACAATGCCAAAAATGGAGAAGGTGGGTTTAAGTCAGAATGAGGCTGTGTGGAGGAGAGGACTGAGTTGTGATTATTATGTGGTCTTAAGAGTGGCAATAAGCATTGAACAAAATGGATATTGTCTGGTTTGAGAGAGAGAAAGAATTGCCGGAAAAAATGGCAATGTTGTTGTTAAAGAGATGATAAGAGCCTTAAAAAACCAGGAAGCAAGGTCCTGAAAATCACTTTCTTAGCAGGTGGGTTGATATATAAGTGAAATTGGAAACTTCTTATTTGTTTTTATTTTGTTTGACATCACAGAGGTTTGTGAAGTATTCACTCAATGAAGGCAGTACTTTACCTCTTGTTATGCATGAATGGCATGGTGTGTTATACTGTATTTATAGACATTTTATTGCAATTTATTTTGATTTTAAAAAAATAAGTATTTAAATTTCATTATCATTTTTATTTATTTATTTTGTTAACGTTGACTTCTTTTGCGTGTCAGGTGGCAGTGCTAAGTGGGTTATGTACTATAATGCACAGTTTAATCCAGGTAGTTGTTTAAGTCAAAGAAAACACCGTCACCATTTAGATGTGCAGTGATTGTGGTGGTGTCTGCATCAAGTTACTGACCTTAACTTTTTACTGTGTTATATTCTGCTTTCTGGTGTTAATAGCGTGACACATGTTAATTCTTACATTAATATTGTAAGGGTCTGTGAATTTGAATGAGCACTTCACTCACAGTACACATGCTTTTATGAATAATGTCATCCTTTTTTTTATAATAAGTTGTGATTTACTATTAATAGAATAGAATACAGTATTGCAGCTGTATTTTTTAAAAGCTTATGAAGAACACTCCATTTTCTTTATTGTGTTTATCACTTAACCAGCACATTTCATTTTTTAACTGATGTTTTTTCTCCTAAATGCAAAATGCTCATTTCTAACAGCTTTTAGTGCTTCATGTTCTGCAATAGAGTAGCAACATTGTAGAATGCTCTTAAACTTCCCCTCCCTCCCCCCTCCAAAAAAAAAAGAAAGAAAAAGAAAACAAAAAGTAAAAAAAATAGCCAGAGATATGTCTTTGCTCTCCTTTCATCTCTCATTTTTGAACATAACAAATTTTATCAGTTTTTTCCAGGAGCAAGTGTTCCTCTCACACTAATGGATTGATTGATTGATTAATAATTATCTTGTACCAGTTAATACCCCTGTGGACTGTTATGTATACCATAAAGAGCTCAATACATTAATTTTGTCCTAAATTAACATTGATCCTGCCTTCCTTAATTTCATGCATGTTACCCAACAAATGCACATTTGATATATCACGTTTTTTGTCCACATACCAAACTTTGCAAAACTATTAATAGTGATCATGATAAATAACCTTTTCATTCAATAACCTTGACCTGTTGAACTGAACATGATGACCTTGACCTGCTGACCTTGACACAGTGACTTGTTGTTTTTGTGGAACCTAAATATAAAAGCAAATATTTCAATGATTTTTGTTTTGATAGAGGTATTATATAGCTTAGCTTTATTTGGATTAGGATCCTAATACAGTGTTGCTTATGTAATTGTTATAATTTCAAATCTTCTGATATTCATCAGACTTACAAACTTAGTGAAAGAATTAAAGTTCAGGAAAGCCACATACTGTAATTCATAAATTGAATAATGAATGCCACCAAAAACAATCCAATACAGCTTATGTTTTGTTGTTTTATTTCCTGTGCTATACAGTGTAAATTCATCCCACACCTTTATAAAGAGAAGAAGACATATTATGTACTCAGTAATTGTTACCATATCTTACCATGACAGAGTATGTGGAGCCCCCAAACATCCAGTCAGATCCCTTCCACATTGAGTTCCCAGACGCAGTTGGCTGTCACTTCAAGCTGCGCCATGGTGTGATGTACGTGTACAAAGACCAGGAGTGCGTAGAGAGAGACGAACCCATAGAGTGGCCGTACCCTGACCTGGAGACTTTCATAGACGACCATAACCTCATGTGTGTCCTCATGTCAGACGGACCTCTGTAAGTGGACTTGAGAGAGAGAGAAAGAGATCATGAATATAGTTTCAAATTTTTCTTTGCCAAAAATTAACCAGTTATTTGGCTAAAAGAATATTGTCTCAAAGTAAGTCTGAAATTACAGATTATTGATGACTTTTTCATGTCAAGTTATCCAACGGGTCCAACAATGTCTATCTTTTGCATTTAATTTTATTCATGGGCTGTGTTGTATGGTAAATATGTCACTAACCCTGTGTAAACTATATCATATATTCCAGAAAATCATTCTGCTACAGACGTCTGTCATATCTGTCCTCCAAGTTCCAGCTTCACAGCCTCCTAAATGAGATGAGAGAGGCAGCGGCACAGAAGGAAGTGCCCCACAGAGATTTCTATAATATAAGAAAGGTGCAGTATTACAAATGGGTATTTATTTATCAACAAGGCTTTTGTTGCTCCAATAATGCTCAGTAATTTTGAATGAATATCAACAAAGAAAATTATGCATTGAGATGGTCAATTCTAGACTTGGATTTGGTCAGGTGACTTATAAATAGCACTTTAACTATGAAAATTTCTGTTGATTAATTGATGTTGATTTTGTAATACAGAAAATATATCTGAAGAGGAGATGATATGGATTTGAAAGATATTAAATACAATACTACTACTACTGCTACTAACCACCACCACCACCACCACCACCACCACCACCAATAATAATAATGATAATAATAATAATAATAACAGGCCATAAGATGGTGTCCAGGTTTTATGATTTATCTGCTGGTCCACTTTCAGGTGGACACTCACGTCCATGGTACGTCCAGTATGAACCAGAAGCACCTGTTGAGGTTCATCAAGAAGACTATGAGGACCAGTGCCAGCGATGTCGTCTGTAAAGATAACAATGGCAAGGAGATGACACTGGAGGAGGTAATGAAACCGATGATAGTGAAGTGAATTGGTCACATGCACACGCACACAGTCACACACATTCAAAGTTTTTTTCTTTAATCTAACAAGGAGACAATTTTTCAAGTAATAAGAAGAAAGCATGTCACAAAAGTTATGGTTAAAAATAGTTGCAAAATTACGTTAATGACTCTAGCTACAAATTATTGTATTATAAAATGATAAGAATAATATGTGTGAATACCAGTATCTGATGTTTTGGGGGAAAATATGTGTAAATTGTTCTAAAAAACTTGGTAATCCCCTTGTTCTGTGCTTTATCCATGAAGTTTGGTGGTTTTCTTCTTTTGGACAGTAATAATATTTCAGCTCTGTTTCAGGTGTAAGAACAGCTCCAACTGTTTAATATCCTTATGCATGTTGTAACAACACTAATTTGGTGATAGTATGGAGATTGGTGAAACAATATTGTGTGTTATAAAAATGGGGGTGGTTCTGGTGAAAATGGAGCTGAGAAGGAAGGTTATATTTGTATTACTGCAGTAACCTCCATTAACTCTGGTACAGTGAACGTCTGCCTTCATTTCCAGGTCTTTCAGTCAGTAACGTCTGCCAGAGAAAAGAAGACAGGTCCCCGAGATGACAAGAAAAGAGATGCAAGTTTTCTTTTTCTTTAATGTTTGTTTTCCTTCTTGCATCACAACTGCTCGCCATCATCATTCTTCTTTCAATTGTTAAGTCTTAATTTTTGGGAAAAAACATGCTTGTTTTGGGTTTTATTTGCCCATTTAACTTCATCTTAGTAAATAACATCAAGTTTACTATTTTTGAATACAAAATAAACATGATACCAGTCCTCTCATGTTAAACAGTCAATTTTGTTTAAATGTAAATTGCTTTTTGCTGACACGAAAATTAAATATTTATATGAGAGATATCTATGTACAAATTTCACTGTCGTCTATAAGTTAAGCTTCCCCTGCTTTTGTTGTAATGCATGTTACATACAAGTGCTGCTCTTTAGCAGTACGTTATGAGTACGAGTTATTTCTTTCCCTGTAACTAGGGGAGAACCTGTCTGAAAAGTTTTGGGGGCTGGTTTTCTTAAAACTACACAAAAAATATTTAACGTTTTTTTTTTATGAAGTTTGTGATAAAAGAGTTATCTCTCTCTCTCTTTTTCACAAAAAAATCTTTTTCAGGTTTTTTTCTGCTCAATACATTATTTAATTTCCCAACAATTTTCAGTTTATATTATTATTTATCATGCATGTGGATGTTTTTTTAGCATTTTATGAGAACATTTCCAGGTACTGTCAAGGAGGGATAAATTTTGTCTTTCATGTATTTTCCATGTTTATTTTCATGCATGACATATTGTACATACTTAAATTATGTAAATGAAATTCACGTTGAACAGCTAAGCACCAGCAGATATTTTAGTTTAGCGTCCAGGCGCCTTTCTGTCGCTAGTCACGTTATAAACAGTAGCTCTCCATGTTGAGAAGGTTCATATCAGCTTCTCCCTGTAAACCCTGGTTAATGTGTTGATGATGAAGCTATTTCTGTTGTCAGGTCTTTGAAGGTCTAGGGCTGACAATGTATGATCTGAATATAGACACCTTAGATGTCCACGCTGTGAGTTTATCATCCTTGACCAGAGGGTTGACTTTTGACCTGTGTGATGACCTTGACCTGAATATTGACCCCCTGCATGGCCATTATGTTGCACATAGTCGCATGTTAACTCTCAGCAGTTTCACATCCCCAAGTGCTTCTTGAAGTGTGTTTTTACAGGGTTTTCAAAATGGATTTTAAGAAATAACTGTTTGATAATGACTTACCCACGTTAACCCTATCTCTTCCATCACCTTATTAACCCTATTTCTCTCTGATTTTGGTATTTTGCAGGTGTTTCAGAGTTTAAACTTGACAGCGTATGATCTCAATGTTGACATGCTTGACGTGCATGCTGTAAGTTTCACAGTAACATGTTACAGTTTTTGACTTTTGAATTTGTGTTCACCTGTGATTTCTTTCGAATTTGTTCACCTTTTGTTGCACAATTTCAAGAGAATTTTTCAAGCACACATTTGTTTTTTTTTTTTTGTTTTTTTTTTAATGATGAAATAAATATTGAATACCTCTTTCTAAGACTGGGCTCCCACAGATAAACTAAATCGATCCATCTGGATCAACCTAACTCCCTGGGGTTTCACACTAAATTGCTGTCAGCTGAGCACGCACAAAAGTTTAACCCCTTTACAGCTTTTAGTAGGTGGGACAGACTTTTAAGCTGGCTAAGCTGATAGCAATCTAGTGACACTCCCCACAGGGATAGATCGATCTAAAACCTGTGGGAATGCAGTTTAAAACCTTGAAAGAGAAGTTTATAAAGCTTTTGCATACGTAGTTCCTTATCTAATAGTTTAGTAGAAACAAGTAGGATTTATGTAGATGTTCTCTTTTTGTTATGGTTTTAATTGCACAGAAGTCTTTTGTTGCTCATAGTATTAGTAATCTTTACCCTCCTTTTCTTTTCAACTTTTTTAGTGGTTTGATTTAGATCTTGGTTCTTGATATTCATTTCAGTTTTGCCTTAGCTTTAAATTAGTGGTTTAACTTGTTTAATTTCATATAGCTATATAGTATATATTAGTTACTTTAATCATCTCTTCTTACATTCAATTTGTTTAATTTGATCAGAGTATCTGAATGTGTATTTTGGCAATCTTATTTGATGTAAAATTAATATTCAGTTTTAAAAATATATAAGATTCTTGTTTATAATTTACACACACGCGCACACACACACGCACACACGCACACACACACACACATACACACTTGCCTGTATTGCACCTGTATGTGACCTTCCCATTTCTATCCATGCGTAGGACCGTAACACGTTCCATAGATTTGACAAGTTCAATGCCAAGTACAACCCTATTGGAGAGAGCAGACTGAGAGAGATCTTTCTGAAGACAGACAACTTCTGTAAGGGCAAATATCTGGCCAAAGTGCTCAAGGTAATCTCTCCTCTTTATATCTGACTTGATTCATATTCATTTTATGCTTCAAGTTTTGTTGCAAAGTTAAACCAAAGCAAAGTTATTTTGTAGTGAAATATTGATGATCAGTTTCAGCTACTTACTGAAATGCAGATATTGTTTCAAGAATAAAGCCTACTAGTTTATCCAAGACTTTAATGAAAAATCTTCAAGAGTTTATTTATAATACAAGGATGGACCAACTGCAACACTTTCACATATGGATTCCTATGTAACCCAGCTACCATAGCAACAGCATTTAACAAGATTTGAAGATCAGTTGTGTGTATTATGCTTGTTTAACAAATAAGAGAAGAGTTCTAAATTAATTTAAAATCAACATAAACTATTTCTACTCCCTCTCCAGGAAGTTCTGAGTGACCTAGAGGAGAGTAAGTACACCAATGCGGAGCTGCGGCTGTCTATCTATGGTAAGAGACAGTCAGAGTGGGACGACCTCGCCAAGTGGGCCGTCACTCACAAGATGTACTCTCCCAACAACAGGTGGATGATTCAGATGCCCAGATTATAGTAAGTTATGGTGTGAGAGAGATGTATATTTACACTGGTGAATACAAGGTGAATATTTTGTATGAAACAATATTTAATAATTTTTTACAGATACATGTAGTTAACTTAATAAAACTAATATTAAATTTTTCTTTATTTCTTTATTTTTTTAGTTCAGAATAGATGATCTGAGTACTTATGGATCTGCTGACTAAATATGGCAGACCCACATCAAAAGCGATGGCTTTAATTCCATGATTATCTCCTGCCCTCCACATAGGCCATCGCTGCAGGGGCCTAGAAATTAAACCTCGGAGATGGGATTTCATCTATATAATGGTGTGTGTGGAGACAGGGAGGCCATCATGAATCAGGGGCATAGCTTTTCAAGATGGGTCGACCATATTTAGTCAGCAGACCAGTTAGTACTTGAATCATCTATTCCGAATGGCCTCAGTGTAGGGAGGGAGCTGCTGCTTGCACAAGGACACTACACTGACATCTCTCACTCTGTCTGTCTCCTGTCATTTCAGTGATATCTACACTGACATCTCTCACTCTGTCTGTCTCCTGTCATTTCAGTGATATCTACACTGACATCTCTCACTCTGTGTCTCCTGTCATTTCAGTGATATCTACAAGAGCAACAATCTGATCCAAAACTTCCAGGACATCATTGAGAACCTGTTTCTTCCTCTGTTTGAAGTCACCAATGACCCCAAGAGTCACCCTGAGTTACACATGTTTCTACAACATGTGAGTATTATTTATTTATTTATTTATTTATTTATTTATTTATTTATTTATTTATTGCCACCTCAGGGGTGACAGGCATAAAAGAGTATTTAGTTTTAAAGTGTTCAAAACTGCCTGTACATCACAGAGTATAGATCTTTTACAAGATCTCCAGTAAACAAAAGCAGTTGACACCTTGACATCTAGCTGCAAAAGGCCCTTTGGTTTATTTCTCTGTTTGAAGACCAGCAATACCAAGAGCTATCCTGAGTAACATATGATCCTTTGGCATAAACAGGTGTTCTTACTGTACCTGTTATTATGAAAACTCTTGTTATTGAATGAAGAAAGATAATGAACACCTGAAGTTCAATGCCCATAATATCCAGATCCTTAGGAGTGCCTGTTTATTCTTCTGCGTCATAAAACCAGATACAGTGATCTAAAATGTTATCCTCCTGAGCTATATGGTTCTCTTCAGCTTATATGGATGTTAATGTGAAAACCAGTTGTCTTTGATTTATGTTGTTATTCTTAATGATAAGTACCAACTTATTTTCCAGATCTCTGGGTTTGATTCTGTTGACGATGAGTCAAAGCCCGAGTTGTTCAAGTTTGACAAGAGTACACCGTACCCAGAGAACTGGCATATGGCTGACAACCCACCTTATGCCTACTATCTCTACTATATGTATGCTAACATTGTGGTGCTAAATCACTTCAGAAGGTAAATATCTTAGTACACCATACCCAGAGAACTGGCATATGGCTGACAACCCACCTTATGCCTACTATCTCTACTATATGTATGCTAACATTGTGGTGCTAAATCACTTCAGAAGGTAAATGTCTTAGTACACCATACCCAGAGAACTGGCATATGGCTGACAACCCACCTTATGCCTACTATCTCTACTATATGTATGCTAACATTGTGGTGCTTAATCACTTCAGAAGGTAAATGTCTTAGTTCTTTTTGTCACTAGTATAAGATTATCTTGAATGATAGTGTTCTAAATGGTTGTCTTGTAGATAGGGCTGTTTTCTTGAGTTTTTTTCCTTCTTTTCTTATTTCTACCAACTTTTTTCACAAACACTGAAACAGGATATGTTTTATTTCTGTTTTCAAAATAGCATTGTTTTCATAGATGTCTTGGTTGAAATCACTCGTTTGACATATTCAATTTGGTATTTTCAGGGAGCGTGGCTTCAACACTTTCACACTGCGCCCTCACTCTGGAGAAGCAGGTCATGTGACTCACCTAGTCACGGCTTTCATGGTCGCTGAAAATATTTCCCATGGACTGCTGCTCAGAAAGGTGAAATGTTGTCAATTTGAGACAAAAAATTTATTGTTTTGAAATTTCACATGTAATTCCATAATATATTTTTGCATGTTGGTTATTCACAAGAACTGTTCATTAGTACAAAACGTCTTAAATAATTCACCTAACGTCTTGATATTGAATTTTAATGAATATGTTAAATGTGTATAGCACTGCTATTTTTGATAAATTAATAAATTGAGTTATTTTCTATCTGTAGGTCCCAGTGCTACAGTATTTATACTACCTGGCTCAGGTAGGAATTGCTATGTCTCCACTCAGTAACAACTCACTGTTCCTGAACTACCACCGTAACCCACTGCCAGAGTACCACGCCAGAGGCCTCAAGGTGTCCCTCAGCACTGATGACCCACTGCAGTTTCACTATACCAAGGTAGGTCAAGGTCATGTTGTCATCATGGCAGTTTCACTTTACAAAGGTAGGTCAAGGTCATGGTGTCATCATGGCAGATTCACTTTACAAAAGTGGGTCAAGGTCATGGTGTCAGGGAAGTTCCACTATATGGAGGTAGGTCAAGGTCATGGTGTCATTATGGCAGTTTCACTTTACAAAGGTATCTTTGACTGCAGTTACTTTTCAATCAGAAGCCTAACATGTTGTTTATTGATCTTATTGTTCATCACATGCTATTAGACATACAAAGTTTCAATGAATTTTTTAAAGATGAAATAATCACTGCTGTATGAATCCAAGGTTAATGACATTTTCTGTTTATGTAAATTTTAAACATTTCTGTTTGGAAACTTTTATTGCACCATGATCAGTTGATGTAGGTTTGCAACATAGGAGAAGATGTGGTGAGGTGAATAGAATTATGACTCCCTTTCTTAGTTGACTTATCTTATATTGTGTAGGAGCCATTGATGGAGGAGTACAGCATTGCAGCTCAGGTCTGGAAGCTGAGCCCCTGTGATATGTGTGAACTGGCCAAGAACAGTATAGTAATGAGTGGGTTTACACACAAGGTGAGCTGTTAAGTATATTGGNAATCACTTCAGAAGGTAAATGTCTTAGTTCTTTCTGTCACTAGTATAAGATTGTCTTGAATGATAGTGTTCAAAATGGTTGTCCTGCAGATAGGGCTGTTTCCTTGGTTTTTTCCTTCTTTTCTTATTTCTACCAACTTTTTTACACAAACACTGAAACAGGATATGTTTTATTTCAGTTTTCAAAATAGCATTGTTTTCATAGATGTCTTGGTTGAAATCACTCGTTTGACATATTCAATTTGGTATTTTCAGGGAGCGTGGCTTCAACACTTTCACACTGCGCCCTCACTCTGGAGAAGCAGGTCATGTGACTCACCTAGTCACGGCTTTCATGGTCGCTGAAAATATTTCCCATGGGCTGCTGCTCAGAAAGGTAAAATGTTGTCAATTTTTTGTTGAGATGAAAAATTTATTGTTTTAAAATTGCATATTGAAATTTCTTAATATATTTTTCCTTGTTAGTTATTCACGAGAACTGTTCATAAGTACAAAACGTCTTAAATAATTCACCTAACGTCTTGATATTGTATTTTAAATGAATACGTTATATGTGCACAGCACTGCTATTTTTGATAAATTAATAAATTGAGTTATTTCCTATCTGTAGGTCCCAGTGCTGCAGTATTTATACTACCTGGCTCAGGTAGGAATTGCTATGTCTCCACTCAGTAACAACTCACTGTTCCTGAACTACCACCGTAACCCACTGCCAGAGTACCACGCCAGAGGCCTCAAGGTGTCCCTCAGCACTGATGACCCACTGCAGTTTCACTATACCAAGGTAGGTCAAGGTCATGTTGTCATCATGACAGTTTCACTTTACAAAGGTAGGTCAAGGTCATGGTGTCATCATGGCAGTTTCACTTTACAAAAGTGGGTCAAGGTCATAGTGTCAAGGAAGTTCCACTATACGGAGGTAGGTCAAGGTCATGGTGTCATTATGGCAGTTTCACTTTACAAAGGTATCTTTGACTGCAGTTACTTTTCAATCAGAAGCCTAACGTTGTTTATTGATCTTTTGTTCATCACATGCTATTAGACATACAAAGTTTCAATGAATTTTTTAAAGATGAAATAATCACTGCTGTATGAATCCAAGGTTAATGACATTTTCTGTTTATGTAAATTTTAAACATTTCTGTTTGGAAACTTTTATTGCACCATGATCAGTTGATGTAGGTTTGCAACATAGGAGAAGATGTGGTGAGGTGAATAGAATTATGACTCCCTTTCTTAGTTGACTTATCTTATATTGTGTAGGAGCCATTGATGGAGGAGTACAGCATTGCAGCTCAGGTCTGGAAGCTGAGCCCCTGTGATATGTGTGAACTGGCCAAGAACAGTATAGTAATGAGTGGGTTTACACACAAGGTGAGCTGTTAGGTATATTGGATAGATACAGTATAGTAATGAGTGGGTTTACACACAAGGTGAGCTGTTAGGAATATTGGATAGATACAGTATAGTGATGAGTGGGTTTACACACAAGGTGGGCTGTTAGGTATATTGGATAGATACAGTATAGTAATGAGTGAATTTACACACAAGGTGAGCTGTTAAGTATATTGGATAGATACAGTATAGTAATGAGTGGATTTACACACAAGGTGAGTTGTTAGGTATATTGGATAGATACAGTATAGTAATGAGTGGGTTTACACACAAGGTGAGTTGTTAGGTATATTGGATAGATACAGTATAGTAATGAGTGGATTTACACACAAGGTGAGTTGTTAGGTATATTGGATAGATACAGTATAGTAATGAGTGGATTTACACACAAGGTGAGCTGTTAAGTATATTGGATAGATACAGTATAGTAATGAGTGGGTTTACACACAAGGTGAGCTGTTAGGTATATTGGGTAGTGCACAGTGGGTAGACATTATATCTAAAGTTGCAGCTATATATGTTTATACAAGTACCAAGATAACAATATGTTTTTGCATTCAGAAGCTGTCACCATACCTCAAGCCCCTCTATATTTCAGGTAAAACAGCACTGGCTTGGCCCAAACTACAACAAGGAAGGTGTCGCTAGTAACGATATTACCAAGACAAACCTGCCTGATGTCCGAGTGGCATTTAGATACGAGACCTTGGTGGAAGAGTTGGACACTATTTGCAGTGCCGCCAGCAGAGAGACAGACCAGTGTGAACAGTAGGGAGCTAGTGACATCTGGTGGCGAAGTTGGATACAGGTGGTGACACCTGGTGGAGTTTTTGCAGTGCTGACCTCTGTTGGAACATTTTGACAGAGATTAGGGTTAATTCTCGGAACCAGGAGGTTATAGACCCATCGGAAAGATGCTGTAGCAGCGACAGATTTACTGGGAAGAAACTGGTGTGAGCAATAATAAAGACATGTTTATGATCTAAGCCGTATTAGAGAGAAAAATTTTAAGAAATAATTGCAATCTTTTACATTTTGTTTGGCAGCAGATCTAAGTTACCTGATACATAGAGGAGCAGTTGATACTGAGAAGTGTTGACTTGAACATACTCAATATTAAAACAGGGTTCTGAAATAGCATAATTAGTTGTAGATTGCTCAACGAAATGAGATACCATATGAAACATATAAATTGCACTTTTTAAGATGGTAGCTAGCATTTTTTCTTTCTATGACTGCACTCAGAACAGTTGACTAGTAACTAGTCCATGGGTCATTATGCTCTATCCACTTGAATACTTCCCCACGGGGAATCTATTCAGTGTCTTTTAGCGGATTAGATGGCAAGCTTTTTAGTTGGTTACTATATTTGACCTGTGGCCTATCTAAGTAAGGCTTCATTCACATGCAATGTCTATTTTCTAAATTCTATTTTCTATTCGCGGTATGTCTTATGATCACGGTCTGTGCCCTGAATATCCCGCGGCGTAATTACTGGCAGCGCGAGCCAGTTACTATAAGTTACTATAAGTAACTGGCTCGCGCTGCCAGTAATTACACAGCAGGATATTCAGGACACAGACCGTGATCATAAGATAGCGCGAATAGAAAATAGAAATTAGAAAATAGACATTGCATGTGAACGAAGCCTAAGTCTACTGGTCTGAATGTGGCCTATGTAGCAGTAGTGTAATGTAGATGTGCAGTGGTAATAGACACAAAGTAAAAGCACAATTGTAAAATATGCATTTGATGTTTCTAAAAGCAGTCAGGTACATTTACCCTGCTCCGCATTTACCTTGTGATACAGAAAAGCACAATTTTGGTATAGATTTGTTAAAGATAAAAGATTTGCAAGGCTAATAGAAGTGCTGATAGACTGAGATCTAAAGTCTCCAGTATAAATAATTTTCATTAATTTTCCCAGTTTTGATACATGTGCAATACATATGAAACAATGTTTGTGCTCTTTTAAGCAAACTGGTTAGACCTATGATCATTCTTGTGAATTATATATACTAATACTAGTGACAGAAGTATGATGAAGGGATCATACCCCTTTAATAATTTTCATTATTCATCTTTTGCTTTGCATTTAGTTGAAAAATTGCTGCTTGTCATAATATAGAATATCTTCTGTTCTTCTTAATCGTACATATAAATTAATAAACAACATTATTCTGGATGTGGTGATGACAGTTGCCCTGAATGTTGCAGCCTAAAGCTAACAAGCACAGAGTTGTAGGGGAAAGTCTTGAAATTAACCTGAGCCTAAGAGCCAAGGAACAATTTGTATAAAACAAGGAATCTAATCTCAAAATGCACTTATTTTTGACATAGGAAGCTGCTTTATACCCTGAGGATGGCAGAGACTATCCTCTATAACCAAAATATACAAAAATATAGTTCTCCACTCTGAAACACGGGGTACTGTGTACAGACTTCTAAAGAGATCAAAGAAAAACTTCGGTGAAATATTTACAGAACAACAATGCATTAGTACTGGTGTCTGGTGATAAAGACTTATTATTATTCTGGCTTTATGTGAAAAGTGAATTCATGATCTATGATTCTTATTATTCAAAGATGCTTTATCCATTGATCTTTTAACTTAGTGTTGTATTGGATACCTTGTAAGCATTATCAGTATTGAACTATTTCTACATTAACATACCCATATTGAGTAGGCTATATGCCAAATATAACATGCTTGGTAACAAATAAGCTACAACATCAAAATATATATGAAATCTAAGTATTCAGCTTGGTGTTATTTATTG
>NW_019773692.1:67950-84979 GCF_001039355.2 Lingula anatina | reverse complement strand
CGCGAATAGAAAATAGAATTTAGAAAATAGACATTGCATGTGAACGAAGCCTAAGTCTACTGGTCTGAATGTGGCCTATGTAGCAGTAGTGTAATGTAGATGTGCAGTGGTAATAGACACAAAGTAAAAGCACAATTGTAAAATATGCATTTGACGTTTCTAAAAGCAGTCAGGTACATTTACCCTGCTCCGCATTTACCTTGTGATACAGAAAAGCACAATTTTGGTATAGATTTGTTAAAGATAAAAGATTTGCAAGGCTAATAGAAGTGCTGATAGACTGAGATCTAAAGTCTCCAGTATAAATAATTTTCATTAATTTTCCCAGTTTTGATACATGTGCAATACATATGAAACAATGTTTGTGCTCTTTTAAGCAAACTAGTTAGACCTATGATCATTCTTGTGAATTATATATACTAATACTAGTGACAGAAGTATGATGAAGGGATCATACCCCTTTAATAATTTTCATTATTCATCTTTTGCTTTGCATTTAGTTGAAAAATTGCTGCTTGTCATAATATAGAATATCTTCTGTTCTTCTTAATCGTACATATAAATTAATAAACAACATTATTCTGGATGTGGTGATGACAGTTGCCCTGAATGTTGCAGCCTAAAGCTAACAAGAACAGAGTTGTAGGGGAAAGTCTTGAAATTAACCTGAGCCTAAGAGCCAAGGAACAATTTGTATAAAACAAGGAATCTAATCTCAAAATGCACTTATTTTTGACATAGGAAGCTGCTTTATACCCTGAGGATGGCAGAGACTATCCTCTATAACCAAAATATACAAAAATATAGTTCTCCACTCTGAAACACGGGGTACTGTGTACAGACTTCTAAAGAGATCAAAGAAAAACTTCGGTGAAATATTTACAGAACAACAATGCATTAGTACTGGTGTCTGGTGATAAAGACTTATTATTATTCTGGCTTTATGTGAAAAGTGAATTCATGATCTATGATTCTTATTATTCAAAGATGCTTTATCCATTGATCTTTTAACTTAGTGTTGTATTGGATACCTTGTAAGCATTATCAGTATTGAACTATTTCTACATTAACATACCCATATTGAGTAGGCTATATGCCAAATATAACATGCTTGGTAACAAATAAGCTACAACATCAAAATATATATGAAATCTAAGTATTCAGCTTGGTGTTATTTATTGCTAATGCAAAGTGTAAACATTTTACAGATGATGTAATTTGTAATTAGGCATATGTTATCTGTTTTTTATTTACAGTTTGCAGAATTTATTGATGAGATTTGATCTCAACATGAAATGTAATCTTGCACTTAAATTTGGTCAGCACATGCTGTGACAGAGAGAGAAATGAGGTCAATTTGAAATCAACATGGATGAAAAGCAGGAGTTATTTTCTTGGATGACCTATTTCTGGACTAAGTTTTAGATGATTATAAGTCAAATCATATTGTGTGCAATTTTACTCCTATGTTTCAGTTATTATTAATGAAGTATTTAATTTATTTCAGCTGTATTCAATGTGCCACTATATTGCAGCTTTATAATTGATTTTTATTGCATAATTGCATCATGTTACTTTATCATCATTGGTTTAAGTGTTGTTAATATTATATACATTGATAAATCTCTTTACGTACAAACATATATAACTTAAAAGTTAATTGATATCTGTAAAACGTTTATAGTATCTATAATTATATTTATACATATTGGTTGCTTATTTTTCTTTTCCCAATTTTTGTTATCAGAACAAATATATTATATTGATTGCTTGAATGCTTGTCTTGCAAAATCCCACGCTATTAATCAACTGTTTGAGGCCCCCTGTGCAATCAGAGCTTTGACAAGTTCTCAGAAAAAAAAACCCAAGTCTAGAGATACTGGTGAAGTTTACCTTAGCTTTTATTATAATTTATTTATTACCAGTATAAGTGTCATCTTTTATACTTAGTCTGAGTTAGTCATGATCCAAAAGGTATTATTTCCGAGCCCTACAGGCGATTTCTGCTTATTTTGTGATGATTACATTAATTTGCTTTTACCACCATAAATCCTGGTTAGAAGTTGTCAGGGTTAGTGGAATTGATGTGTATATCTATTATGTAGAGCTGCAATATATTGCAAATTTAGAAAATATAAAGTAAGGTTTTTTTCATATTTGGTTTATTTTTGTTGTTGTTGCCCAAATCTTTGTCCCATATTATGTTGTACTGTAGTAAATGACTACTGCAGTTATGTTCAAGCTTTGAGAGGAAAATGAAAGCAAGATTAATTAATTAGGGTTAGTTGCACTCCGTTCCCACTGATAGCATTTGATGAATAACAGACAACTAACGAACTTTTCCATTCTCCAAATTAATACTTTCTAATTATTCTACAGAAAACAATTACAGCTTATGATCTCACTGGTGATAATTATTGACATTCTTACTGGAAGTAAATTTATCAAGTACTTTTGTCATAGTATCCACTTTTAATTACAGCTTTGATATATTATATAGCTATATTTATCATTATGACCACATTTAGATAAGTACCTCATTCCAATATTTCTGAGAAAAAGTTACCAGACGAAACATACTCAGTGCAGTGATTTAAAGTAAGTTTCACCTACATCGTTTACTGATATTTTATTGAAATAAAAGTTGATTGAAATTTTTTATTTGTTATGCTTGTTTGGAAAAGGACTATTAGTTTTGATGTAAAAGCAAATCAATTGGTCAACTAGAAAATAAAGCCAGACAGCATTTCAGAAGAGTAATTTTTATACAGGTTTTGCCTTCAAAAGGACTTTATCATGGTAAAGACAACTGAAACATATCTTGCCTCATTCTCTGGCTATTTTTCATTTACCACGGCAGACAGAAGGGGTGAAGAAATATCGCACTTTTTAAAGGAAATGGAAAGTTTTCAAATGCCTATTACTTGCATTCAAAACATTTCGGCAACAGTGCCCCCAAATGAAAGGACACCAGTTTTTGAAATATCACTCTGCCTCAGAAGCTCTGCATTAGATCTTAGTAACAAAATTGCAAGGTTGTCAGAAGCATTGCCGAAAAAAATTTCTGAAAAGTAAGACAAAAATCAGACAGTTTACAGTACATGCATTTTAATTGCACCGATTTGTTAACAATAGCCTTTACTTTGTCAGTTTCTCAGGGCATACCAACCCTTAACCCCAGAATATATGGAATATACAAATACATCTTATATACAAGTTTGAATGCATAAAGAAAAGATGCAGCAAAAAAACTAAACCAAGTTCCACCATTTTGCTCCAAAACACACAAGACTGCACCTTGCCGGCCTCCTTTCTCCGTATCACGTAAAGGTCTCTTGTCCATCATTTATCAATGTCTGCACTATAATTTGACAGCAAACCAAGTTTTTTTTTCTTAACCAGTAAAATTCAGTATGATTTTCATTGTGTTTCCAATACTCCACGTCTTAAAATTTCTTGACTTTTAAATGAATGCAAAAACAAAGAAGATAAATATAAATAATTTTAGTGCAAGGCAATCAGGTCCTTTTGTAATATGTATGTTACAACACTTTACCCAAGGCTTATATTCTTCCTGTGATCAAATGTAACATGCCCCACATTACTTTTACTTTCAAAATCCTCAGTTTTCCTGCACTTCATGGCCACAGTAATTCCATTATTCCACCTGGCAATACACATACATCTTTTCTTCACAGAACGTGAGCACAGAAGTCCAGGCAACTGCTCATTACACTGACATATTGGTAATTCTAAACTCTAAAGATCCATTCTCTCCCAGACTCTAGCCCTTTCAACTTCATTGTCACTATATAATTTTTTAAAAATCTGGTTTCAATTGTCACTCCCCCCCCCTCCCTTCACTATGGAAACAAAACCCTGTAGTTGTAATCTTAATGATGAAGTGATTTCTAGTGACAGCCAGTTGTGATGAATGATACTTGAAGATGTGAACATTAAATAATTCAGCATGTGTTGGCCATTCTTGACATCTTTCCACATGTTTACATTATCTAACTCCAACATAGTATGACTGCTATGAAAACAAGATGGAATAGCTGCTGCTGCTGCATAAAACTTCACAAATTTTGTCCCTTCCTTATTTTTTTCCTCATAATCCAAGGTCGTGTATTCTAGAGTTGCCTTTTCCTCTCAGCACGGCAGTGTGAATTCAATTATTCCAACACTATTAACTAAAGTTTGTTCTAGATTTAATCCGTTTGGCAGGAGGCATACTGAATGCATCTGTTATACTATTTCATAATTGTCCACAAAGAAGAGAACTTGTGAGGAGAATTTGACGGGCGTACCATCGTCCACCATTTGAACATCAATTAACTGAAATATTAAAAAAATTCCATTTAAAAGTTACACAAACCAAACAGTTATACCACATCCCTGTCACAATTTTATGAACAGTCTTCAACAATTTTTCAAGCAAATACGCAGCATAATTTCTTTCTTTAATTTACATCTATAATCTACTATTTAAACTTCTTATAAACCTTTAAAATTATCATCAAAGATCCATGACAAGATGAACTCTTCAACATCTGTCACACAACAATGTTAAAAAAAGCCCACCCAAACACATACCTCTATATCACAAAAAGATTTCTTGGAAACAAATGAGACGTGGACTGGAAAGAAGTCATCAGGATGACCTCCTATGCTGAACTCCATACTGCCTGTCTTGTTACCAGAGTCTATGACAGGAATGGACCACTCAAGTTGAGTCTTTGCCCGGTCAAAATTGTACTCTCCGTCACAATCACTGACCACTGGAGACTGACCATGGCTGAGGAGAGGAAATGACCAGTTAACATCACATATATATATACAATATATCTTATTATGATAGAATTGTATCACAATCACTGACCACTGGAGACTGACCATGGCTGTGGAGAGTATATGACCAGTTAACATCCCATATATATACAATATATCTTATTATACAATACAACTGTATCTTAATATCATGAAATTGTAATTTTCTCACTGCTTCAATTCTACCTTGGGTTCAGGGCTTTATTCAACATCATTCCAGCATGGTGCTTTATCTTTTGTGCAATTTATTGTACTTACCACTACTTATGGTAGTGGTATGGTAATTACTACATCATTTAGTTCCATATCTTCTTGTTATACTTACGGTAGTGGTATGGTAATAACTACATCATTTAGTTCCATATCTTCTTGCTCCAGTGTATATTCTATGTTCACATCACACCCACTACTGGTCTCTGATGGCCAACAATTTACTGGAAAGATTGACGATGCATCATTTATTAAGTATTACTTCATCCTCATTTACTAGTCTTCTCTTATCTGTCCTTTATCTTTGTTTAATAAAAACCCATCAGTTTCTTAGATGAATGGGCCACATTTGCATAAAATTAATCCTGTTGTTTTATCTGACCTGTCCAATAAACTGGACATTTTTCATCACAAAAATCTAGATGTGGACAGCCTCAGATTCTAATCACTAGCATTGTTCATAATGTATAAACGTCCTCGCACACTTTCCTCTAAACAAGAAAATGGATGTAAAATATTGTTTTCAGCAACTTGAGCATTCAATAAACAGCCAGCAGTTTTGAACCAAGGCTGTAGTTCTCTTAACACAGGTGACTTACTAGATAGAGGCATACAGCTCTCATCTTGTGTCTGGAACCTCCATTTAAGAACACCCACATCCGTCTTCATAGGGAATGACTTATCTGGGTTCTTGAGGGCTATGCAAGACTCTGAGGCAAACCGCTTTTTATCCACATTAGGATGAGTCTGGAGAAAATACAGTGAGGAAAACAGTGAAACATGCTGGCATTAATGAGAACCAACTTCTTTATGCTGCTAAAAGAGAAATTTCTGACAAAAACTGTACTGAATTAATTTGCAATCAAATTAAAAGCATAATGTTGTATATTTTCTCTGAAACTGTGCGCTGCATTGTTTTGTTGTTGTTGTTGTTGTTGAATTAAGATGCTCAGTTTATCATGCAAAAATTTTAGACGCTGCAATAATTGGTTTTAGGCCTTTCATCTTCACCTAACCTTAACCTTAAACATATAGCAATCTTTTCTAAACTGAGCAATGCAGAACAAATCTTTCACTATACAAGCACCCCATACCTGTACTTGGATCCCCCTTTGGTCTCTATTATTGACTGCTATCTTAATTCTCCCGTATTTCTCGTCTGTGACGCGCAGTGTGACCAGACCGTGGACCTCCATGTTCTGTAGACCTCCGTCTCGCCCAGCTGTCAAATTGATCTTCTCTTCCACGTTGATGTTTACACTGCAAATAACACACCAGTCTTAATACTTGTGCATATTGTCTACATATATATTAAAACACAAAAATAAAATTAATCATATGGAGTTTAAATGCAGATAACTCACAAAATATTAGCTTCCATTTAATGCCACATAATACTAAGCTGTCTTCAGTGCAATTTGACCACTGAGGATGTTGTGCGCAATATATAGCCACATATATATTCAAGTGTCTAAGAAACCCTCCACTTTAATATACTCTTATCTACACAAAAGTCCTCCCTTGTTAAGCCTTGTCAATCTGTCCAACTGAATGTACTGTATGCCCAATCTCTTGTGTGCAACCCCTCTCCACACCCCCATGTCCAGTCTTCTGTCCAACCCCAATGTCCCTGCCCCTCCCATCCCCACCTGTCCCCAATGTCCAGTCTTACCTCTCCTGGTTGACCTCTGGCACTGCTGCCCTGGACACTGCTGAGGGTTTACCTGAACTAGTGCTCACCACATCTGGAAGGTTAACATATTAAACATTAGGAAATGTTTTCATAATTAATACCCACTGGCACTGCCCAGGAACATCTGGGCAGGAAACATCCCTGCAGTTATGTCATACTTGTGTAGTATATTAGTTTATGAATTGCTTACGCATCACACCAGGTGTCGCAATCTTGAACGTAATAAAGTAGAACTCACAACACTTGATTACTGCAAAATAAATCAAAGTATTGCCATATCTATCATCACACTGATGATTTCTTTCACCCTCATCTTCTGAAACTCATTACTTCAAAACTGTCCTTTTTGCCTCATATTAGCGGGAAATATGTTCAGCATGACTGTTACTCAGGTGCGAAACATAATTTGGTATTAATCACTGGCAAAATGTCATGATGCAGGACAGAATATTTCACCATTTGTCAAACTGTGTTGTAAAAAGGTTTGTCATAATTGATTACTTTAAATAAAACTTTTACCTAAATAAAACTTGCAAATAAAGCAACAGGCATGGTAGTGGCCTTCTCTGGTCACTGACCAAACAAATATTGCATGTCTTATTAGTGAACAACTTGGCCCCGACTTAATGCTCTAGCTTTGAGAGTAAAGAGACATTTGCACAACCTAGACCATCTCAGCTACAATATACTGCTACTGACTTAAGTGAGAGGAAACTATTTCTATGGTCACCAGAGAACTATAACACAGAAATGGTAAGAAACACGTAGTAAAATTACTCACTTTGTCCCTCAGACTTCAGCTGATCTACAAACATGTCCACATCTTTAGTCTTACTGCCTAGCTTCATGGCTTTACCAGTACCAGAGGGACGACTGGAAGAGGAAAACAAGACTTTGCAGTCATCATCATGTTTAATAGCACATAGGTTCTGATTCAAATACTGCAAAGGTAAGTACACTTTAAATTTGGATGATAAAAACTATAAAACTTGATTCAATCTTCTTGCCAGTGAAAGTAAGCACAATATTCAATTAGTATAAGAGAAACTTTGCCAATACCACCTAAAAAGAGTTGACAATATACTTGAATAATTTACTGTATACCTAAGATACAATGAAGATAAGATATAAACAAAACAAGGAGAAAATGTATCAAATTGTGCAAAACAGATCTAGAATAGAGTCTAGACCTGTGATCGAGTTTGAGTAATTGTTCTTCCTTCGCTGAACACCAGCCTGGTACATGGTAGAGAACAGGTTGTTAATGACAGTGAAGGACCTTAGACATCGACACCATCATCATCCTTTGCCCTTGGGCAGAATGGCAGTAGTAGCAGCATGTTTAGACCAGGTCCCAGTTTCATCAAAAAAATTCAGTCAGGTTCCTTGACTAAGAAGTTAATTCCCAAGGTTACATGGTCACAACTTAACCTATCAGGAGCAGTGTTACAGCACACTCATGGAAATCCTAGTCAACTATGCCAGGGAACTGACTTTTTACCCTTTTTTTCTTTTTTTTTTTTTTTTTTTTTTTGTGAATCTGGGGCCAGATTTGTTTCTGTCTCATGATACACAAGTCAGCAATAGTAAAAATTGAATAATGTCACAGGAATATGCAATAATTTCTAGAAAAGTTCCACTTACGCTGGAGGAGTATAGGCAGGTTTGGTTGGTTCTGGAAGTGCCGTCTCCATGACAGATGAGCTGGAGCGGAAGTCGCTGCTTCCAATCCCTTTATATGCTGGTCCGCCGCGCTTGGTATTCTCCCTCTTCTGTTGTTGGAGTTCTTTTGCTCTCTTACGCATCTGTTCCTTGGCTTCTCTTTCTTGTGTCTAGAAATAACAGGTTTTAAGCTTTTACCTTCATTTATAAGTGTCCAAGTCAATGTTCACTTGTCCCAAGATGTGATCTACAGTAGATGAAAATTGATCAAAACAACTCTTAAATGTGCACTTGTCCTATCAGATCAGTGATGATGAATAACCCCAGTCTCAATAAGACCATAAAACTGTACTAGATTTGTCTGACAGCTGGACTTCAATCCCAGACTCTCATTAAGACCATTAAAGATATGTTTTTACCTGTCTGACAGCCTGGAACACCTTCTCTTCATGTGAGTCCATCTCAGTAAAGGTCCTGATCTGGGCGAGGTTGACGCTCTCTCTGTATCCCAGTGCCACTATCTCATCAAAGGCAAAGATCAGTGGGAATGCTTGGTCAACTATCTCTGACTCCTCCATGGCTCGGCAGTACTCTGGGATCTGCAATTCAAATATATATATATACAGCTTATAAATACTAGGAAGAGTGAAATGTGGTCCCTTACTGGCTTACTCATCTTACAGCAGTTAATGTAATTTTGCCTCAAAATGAGAAATAAGCCAAACAAATTCTCTGACATCTAGACAAATTGAATGCAAGGGTATGAGTAAGTGTCAAGCCAATTTCTATCTGCTCATTTTCAATACCAATTGAATAGGGGTCAGTTTACTAAACAGAAACAATTGGTGGGCATGGTAATTTTTTGCATCAAGGTCAATTTCATCTATAAAGGACTAAATCTGTAGTTTAAGATCTCGCTTACAAACAATGCTGTCTTTTCTCTTTAAGTTTGCCTCATATTAGCGGGAAATGTGTTCAGCATGACTGTTGTCTCAGGTGCGAAACAGTTTGGTGATAATCATAGGCAAACACGATATTGCTCATAAAGTAACAACCTGGCTTTTGCACTAAGTACAAGATGTCAAAATATTGAGGATATAGTTTTCACCACTTTAAATGTATATATCATTATTCAAAGCACATATTTTTATGGGGCAATATCAAGCCTTGATCAAACTAAGTGCAAATATTATATAAAGACCAATATGATGGGGGAAGCAAAAGATTTTTACAATGATTCTTCCAAATCTGATGAAATGAAAATGTGTCGTCTAAAACTAAAATGCATCAGTGAGGATCCTGGGAATAAAACAATTAAGAAAATGAATTAATAATAATAATAATTTACTGTCATATTTATACATAAAATTATAAAATGAAAATTGATCTAATTTGTCGATAAAATGAAATACAACAGAATAATTAAAATCCATTACTTACAACTCTGGCAAATAATCTCAAGGTCTCTAGATCCTCTAGGATATTGCTGGCCTTAGTGGTGATAAGCAGCATGTACAGTTTCTCCAGGGGCTGGTACACGTAGCGCACACTCTCCGTCTCCACAAAGGTGTGCTGTTTCCCTGTATTCATCAGTTTGGGGAAGGCTGCCAGCAGACCCTCGATCCTGGACCTGGTCATCTCCACAAACTGACGGGAGATTATGGCTGAAAAGGGAAAACATTGAAAACTTTTAAATAAACATTTAAGGGAGTTTTTGGCAGCTCATATGACCCATAAAAAGTCTTTTAAACAGCTCCTGTGAGTTATTTTCAATTTCCTTTCAGTTTTATTTAGTAATGTAGATATGAAAAAAAAGTTTAATATTAGCCCTGTGTAGTACAGTTTAAGTGATAAATCAGACCTCACCACTACTTCAAGTATAGCCATAGTTTGTCATTACAAAAAAAAAAAAAAAAAAAAAAAAAAAACTCACCCTTGCCTGTCTTGTTACAGACAGCAGCTGCCAAAAGCACCTGTAACAGATAGTGAATCTCATTATTGTGTATAAGTTAATTATCATTATACATATATAAGACTGGTGAAATAAAAGTGTGGCATTGTTGACTTAAGTTGTTTTTCTCATCAACCCATGCCTGATCCTAAACTCAGATTTTATAGCTGCCATGCTGACACAGTTCTTTGATTAANCCCAAAATGAAGTGACCCAACCAAAATGATGTATCTATTTATGCTCATTGATCATGAAATCATATGGTTAGACATATAAAAAGCCATGTTTGAACTGATATTTAAAGATTTACATGAGAAATATGTGATTTGAGGGAGCGTTTGGTTGCCATTTTGAAAAATCACCTGATACCAATATCAGATGTAATTTAAAATGAAAATACTTATTAGATTTGTATTCAGCAGCCAAAATGGCCATAGAATCCACTTGTCTGAAATTAAATTTCTCAAAAAAGCCTTCATTTGCCCACCCCTATTATACATACATAAGACTGGTGAAATAAAAGTGTGGCATTGTTGACTTAAGTTGTTTTTCTCATCAACCCATGCCTGATCCTAAACTCAGATTTTATAGCTGCCATGCTGACACAGTTCTTTGATTAAAGACAAAGTGGAGTCATGTACTGATGAGTTTTACATTTGGAAACATTAGCAATAATAAAAACAAGTGGATGTCAAATTTAGAACATCTTCAGGAAAGAGATTGATCACTACCCTTCTGCTTTCAAACACTGCCTTTATTAAGGAACTAAAATAATTTCAAATTTTCAAACGGATCACAACCTTAAGTTATTCGCTTGATCGTTCAGAAAGAGAGTCAAATATTCATTCGTGGCAATGAATGATCCGACCTTCGTTCTAACAAGTGGCTTTGATCATTTTAACAAGCCGGTACGTCTTTCAGCATTAATTTCTATATATTTTCCCTATGCATACATCAGATTTTAATTTGCCAATATGCTTACCATTATGATATCTGTTTTTTCGCAGTATAACGCTTCAAGTCAGTTTAGATATGTTGCAAGTCGACTAAACTTCTGTCATCGGCGTGGACTTCCAACTCATCCGACCAACATGGCGGCGGCCACGTATAACTATAATATCATTCCGCTTTAAGTGAATAAACCTCCAAATCTATGAAAATATGCACACCATACCCTAGAGCAAACAAAAATGCTTCCCTTTAAATGGTTTTTATCATAACAGAACTGATTCTTTATTTATTATGCAACTGTATCTATAAATTTTGAGGACTAGTCTTTTGATATTATTTTCCGGCGTAGTACTCACAACAAGTAATACGCGTGTATATATTTAGCACATATCACAATAAACTAATAAGCAAAATGGTTTATGATAAAAAATTCGTATTGGATTTTATAAAATACTTTATGTTAAGATATTATTCTGGGTTTCATTACACAAAAATTGTGATTTTATAATGTCAAACACAGACATTTTACTCGCATTACTTTATAGTCACGTGACTCACCAGACGGGTCAAAATGGCTTCCGGACCGGAATGCTAGGTGTGATCGGAAGAAAATATTGGTTTATTTCTTATTTGCGAAATACTTGTTTTATTTACTAAGGTGAGTAGTAAGTCCAAATTATTACTTTTGTGGTTAGTATGAACGGTTGTCAATATCTTAGTTCTGTAGTCGATTGTGACGCTATAAATTCCCAACGGCGGGGCTATCATGCTGTGCCAATATTGGGAGTTTTTGTCATGTTAGAGATATCACATTGTTAAATAAGTAGACTGTGTGTGGGTGTCTTGAATCTCATGTGCCACGATGTCACTCACTGCACCTTGAATTGACTCCAAATATTAACTGGAAATTATAACCAGATTGAATAACAGCAACTCGTCTTGCCCTATTTCTGTTTGTGCTACTTTGTGTTGATGGAACACCTCATTGTCATACCTGGTATATGGCAGATACCTAGCACAGATTGTTTTTTCATGAAAATTTTCCATTTAAGTCGAATCATGATGGATCAGTTCATTATTCTCATAGAATGAAGTGTGTATACACCCCAAAAATCATCACTTAAGGCTTGAATAAAAGCTGATATGAATTTATTGTGCAAAACAGTCACATTTTAGTATCCAGTGGTTGTTAGAAGTAATAATAAATGAAATTACAAAAAAATTAAGTGGAAAAGTAAGAATCGCATGAAGTTTTATAGTTTATATTCATTTGAAAGATTTGTGTGCATTTAATGTAAAGGATAAGGCACTTGATCAAGCTAGGCAAAACAAATGAAATAATAATAATAATGATTATTGTACTGTAGGTTTTTCAATATACTATCTAAACTGTCTTAAACCATTAAGAATTGTTTGCAGCTTATTAGCATCAGCCTGGTTGAGTGCAGTGAACATATTGACTGGAGACTCATCAATACAGTTATGACTCATCATTGCCACACACAGTTAGAATATCTGAATGTATTATGTCCCATTTTACCCATATATTGATCAAACTTTTGAAATGTCCTGAACAGTCTTAGTGGTCAAGAATAAGGTATAAACAATAAAGTGGGAATTGGTTGTTTTTATCTTTGCACTGCCTCTGATAATTCCAAGCAGGCTGCACTAGATTTTTTCAGTGTTCCATTGCCACATTTTTTCATAATCAATATTGCTATAATGGATGTTGAACGAATGTGGCATGGCATTTTTTGCATTCATTGCACCTAATGCATTAACATATATATGAGTGCATTGTACTTATTTCTTGTGATTCATCTAAATCAGTTGAGTCAAGTTGCAGTGACCCAGGACACTTGTACCAAGGCTGGTGTATAAGAGAACATTAACATACATAGTAAATACATTACAAGCAATTAAGTTTTATTCGTTTTGTAGAGGAGAATAAAGATGATCGGGAAACTCAGCATTAGTTCATTACTTACTTTTATAGTAAGGCACAGAGCCTTTGATTGGTGGAAATGTTTTGATATCATGTCATTATGGAACTCATATTGCTAGAAAGGTGATTAAGTGATATATGTAAAATAGGTGTGAATGTCTCATCTATAAAACAAAAGAGACAGTGTTAGCTATTGTTGAGAATCCTGTATGTTACAGTATGTTTTCTCATTTCAGAGCAGTGAGAAACAGTGAAGATATGGCAAAGATCCTGGAATCTTATATTGATTAGAATGGCCACAGGAGGGATGTAAGTGAATAGTTTTATACTTCATTCATAATCCTTGCTCAGGGCCCCTATTTCAGTACACAGGCCCTGTTCACAGCAGTAATTGAGGGGACAGGAGATTGGAGAGAGGGCTGAAGTCTCCAGAGGATTTCACATTGCTGATTGAAAAAGAAAATATATTTAACTAGTAATATATTATTTAGTGCTCTTTTTTAGATCATTAGCTTGTCTTTGATATAGAACAAAATATGGTTTGGATGCATTAATAGTGATGGTAGTAATTATTATAAAATTTTGAAATAGAAAATTATAAAAGCAGTGCTCATTGCCCCCTGCCTGATCAATAGGACACCAAGCATTACATGGATGTGTATATATCAGTAATGGTATCTTGTGTAGCCTGTGTTCTACCATCAGTAACAGATGGACCTGTAAAGAGGGATACAGACCAGATTGCATAGTGATGGGAATTGTATTGTTCTTATACAATATTATTGACGGGATCAGCTCTGGTGAGAGTGCAAAAAGAGGGAGATTGATTTGCATTGCATTAATTGTGGCATTTGAAGGTCACGAACTCAATTACATAAGTTCAGATTATGGCAGAGATTATGATTTTATTGATTGATTTTTTTTTCAGAAAAGTAACAGTGACATGTACACTTTCTGGGACAGTAGATTAGACCCAATACATTAGATGTTATGATATATATATTGATCAATGAATAATAATCATTATCATTTTTGTATCTGTGTTGAATCTTGCTGAATATTTTTGTCAGTATGGTAGAAATGCCATGAAAAGTTTTCCCAGGCCTAGCTACTTCTGTCTAATATTCTAATCCTAAATGTCTTAGCCCTGTGTGTGATCATTTGGTTATAGAATGAGAGAGAAAAAACATAAAAGAACCTTAGAATTTTATTTTAGTCTCTAAATGACTGTAGATTTTATTTCTAAGATTTTAATATTCTGTGCATAAAAAGTGAGAGGCTGTATTAAAAGAGCTGAAAAGTGTATTTGGTGTTTATCAATCAGATTCAAATTGTATGAGTCATTTGCCAGCAGGGACTCTTGTTTTATGGGGACTTATTTATGGATGCATGAAAATATTCTTCCAAAAACAACATAAGAATACCAGTCAGTGTTCCAGTATCATGTTTACATCATATTTAAAGACTGTGATGGATTGTTGGGCAGGGTTAGGGTGGAAGCAGTGAATACTGCATTGGTTATTTACTAGTATTTGTTGTTTCCATACCACATTGGATATTTACTAATACTTGTTGTTTCCATGTTCTATGACCACATGACTTTTATATGATTTCATGTCAGGCAAGGATCAAGTTTTGTACATATAGCCTGTATGAAAATCATTAGGCATCGAATTAAGATAATGTAACTTTCTTTCTGTAGTCTTGTGCCTATGTGATACAAAGTGCCTCAATGGTTGCAACTATTTCAGTGCGGACAGTAAAAGTATGAAAAAATGCACACTTTTGTCCTGTTTCAAGTAAAAAATTATTAAAAAAAGAAATTAAGAAATTGGAGAGTTCTTAAAGAATATGACGTATTATATTTCATGCAAAGAAAATTATAGTTAACACTTGAGCAGTTTATGTGCTTGGCGAGAGGGTAGCATGTCAGCACACCATGTAGTGTTATATAGCAGGAAGAGAGACAAACATACCGGACATCCTCATACATATTTGATAGTGCCGACATGATGCCTGAGGTTAGCTAAAGGTCTTGAATACATCAACTTCCTTCCTTTCTTTCCCTTGCCTATAAATGGAAGGAAATGAGGGAATATAGAAATTAAAGTCCACAATAAATTTGAAAGTTTTCACCATACATTTGGACCACCTAGATGTATTTGAACTTGGCCAAGAGGGTTTTGTTCATGTGCATCATGTTCCTTCTCTTTTAAGCAATTTTATATTTGGTTTTCTTTGCGTGTTATATGCCAATTATCTAAGCTGTTGGGTTGGAGACAAATGGGTTTGTTAACCAGAATGACGTTATTTTGAAATTCAGTGAAGATGCAACTTGGCAGAAAATTGCTGGAGGGAAGGATGAGCCAGTCACTTGAGCATGAAGAGAATTCTTGTGCACCTCTATTTAACACCTTGCCTGTATTTCTCTGGGCAATCCCACTAGTTTAATTAAAGGACATTTCCAGAGGGGCCTTTTAGTTTGCACACCCCGCGACCCTGCTACTAGAATAGATCTAAATGTAAAGTGATTTGTATTCAACTCTAGTGTTTTGTGTTGCAAGAATACATCAGGAGCTACCTGTCACCTTGTTTAGATGTACATATAGCTGTACCAAAATATGTGTATCTAAGAGTTATAAGCAAATTGTTGTGTTAAGAAATGAATTAAGATTTTTTTTTTAATTTAAATTTTACTTGATTTATAGTTTCAACTTTAAAGAGTGAGGGAGGCGCAACAGTTTAAGAGCTTGTATCACTTGTTTTTAACACTAATAAAAAAGGTACTGCTTATTGTTGTGATAAGACACATTAATGTATGCCAGACAGCACCAGAGCATATTGTCCTGTGTGGATCCCTTGGCACTTTATACAGGCCTTTTGAGGAGTAGAAGGGGGCCTGCAGAAACAACCCAAAATTTAAGCTAGATTTTTTTAGCAAACTCTATGGTTAAAAGGTCCACCTTTTCATAAAATGCCCCCCCCCCTTTCCCCGGATACAGCTGACTAAAGGTCCATAATCATTAAATTACCATGTAAATTCCACACAGTAGTGTCTGCTCATCATTGATTCTATAGCTACACAAGATAGTAAAGCTGTTCTTATACCACAAAGGGATCTTGATTTCAACAATCTCTTCAAAATGCTCTTAGCTACACCAAGATTTCAATGGTCCTGTTTTGTACTGTCTCAAATCACTTAGTTCAGTAAAAGACGCTGGTGACAGACAGGGTCTGTTAAGTGACATTTAGAGGACTGCAATGGTTAAAGCTAAGTGGTAGTAGACTAGAGACTTCAAAAGTCTGTCTCGTCTTAATTCTTATCTTGGTGGTGCCGTCAGACTGTCACAAATGACTTAACCCAGTCATCAAAATGCTCCAAAAGGGGGTGAAATAGTTTTAAGATGATAATCTGCTGTAGTCAGACTATGGGACCAGTCCCAGACCCTGTTGTACTAACCGTGGATCAATCTATCTCCAAGGGGATTCTCGCTATATTGTAGTCAACGTGCCAGACATCTAAGCTGCTTAAGTGTGTGTCCATGATAGGACCAGTCAGAGGGTGGCAAGGTGGGGGTCAACAGATTTCAACCAAATTCATAATATTGTTGCATATATAGGAGATATTAAGATTGAAGGCAACAATCCCAAAAGAAATCATTGGATATAATTATAATATGATATTATATGTTTTGGCCATTTTTGGCTTGATTTTCAGCTTTGGTCAATAAAGCCACTTCATAAGCAAATATGACAAAACTGATGACTTTTTAAAATTAATTGAAAA
>NW_019773692.1:25808-67585 GCF_001039355.2 Lingula anatina | reverse complement strand
TACCCCATTCACACTACAGTTGCAAAAATGCGCATTTCTATAATCCGAATTTTTCGTTAGGAATCCGATTCGGTATTGCGTTCACACACGCTAAGCGAATCCGAATCCCACGTTGAAAATTTCAGGTTTAACTTCCTGTTTTGAACACTCGCGCATGCGCCGCACAGAAAATCTTAAAATACCAACAACAATTTGTGACGACAAATGCAACTCTAAAGACATTCCAGCATTCTTGAGAAGTATAAGATGGCAAAATAAGTTTGTTTCCTCATGTTGTAGTGAGTGGCGACCTCCAAATACGTTTGGTGCAATCGCTAAAGTAATAAACAAGCGTTCATAGATACCCGCACTTATCTGCACGCATGTGCAGTTAGATCTGTACAGGTGTCGATTCCGGTAAGTTATCCGGATCGCGCTTAGAAATCCACCTCGCTTGCAGGATTTTGAAAATGCGCATTACAAAAATCCTCTTGCGTTCACACTACTGCATTTATTCGAATTGTGACCTAATTCGCAATTTATCCGGATAACTGAGCGTAGTGTGAACGGGGTATAAGAGTTATAAGCAAATTGTTGTGTTAAGAAATGAATTAAGATTTTTTTTTTAATTTAAATTTTACTTGATTTATAGTTTCAACTTTAAAGAGAGAGGGAGGCACAACAGTTTAAGAGCTTGTATCACTTGTTTTTAGTACTAGTAATTAAAAGGTACTGCTTATTGACACATTAATGTACGCCAGACAGCACCAGAGCATATTGTCCTGTGTGGCTCCTTTGGCACTTTATACAGGCCTTTTGAGGGGTAGAAGGGGGCCTGCAGAAACAACCCAAAATTTAAGCTAGATTTTTTCAGCAAACTCTATGGTTAAAAGGTCCACCTTTTCATAAAATGCCCCCCCCCCCCCCTTCCCGGATACAGCTGACTAAAGGTCCATAATCATTAAATTACCATGTAAATTCCACACAGTAGTGTCTGCTCATCATTGATTCTATAGCTACACAAGATAGTTAAGCTGTTCTTATACCACAAAGGGATCTTGATTTCAACAATCTCTTCAAAATGCTCTTAGCTACACCAAGATTTTAATGGTCCTGTTTCCTACTGTCTCAAATCACTTAGTTCAGTGACAGACACTGGTGACAGACAGGTTGTGTTAAGTGACATTTAGAGGACTGCAGTGGTTAAAGCTGAGTGGTAGTAGAGACTTCAAAAGTCTGTCTCGTCTTAATTCTTATCTTGGTGGTGCCGTCAGACTGTCACAAATGACTTAACCCGGTCATCAAAATGCTCCAAAAGGGGGTGAAATAGTTTTAAGACGATAATCTGCTGTATTCAGACTATGGGACCAGTCCCAGACCCTGTTGTACTAACCGTGGATCGATCTATCTCCAAGGGGATTCTCGCTATATTGTAGTCAACATGCCAGACATCTAAGCTGCTTAAGCTGAAAACAATTTAGCAAAAAAACCCTCGGAGATGGATCGATCCTGTTAGATCAATCTAGGTATGGGAACCCAGTCTATGTCTGCTGTAGCCAGTATGTGGCTGTTCCATCTTCTCTCTTTCTACTGTTGACCCTGTGGCCTTATTGATCTTGTGTTGTCTGTGAGCTAAAGAAAGAACTGTTGTGTTGACTTGTTCAGTGGGGCGTGGGGTTGATTAGACTGGAGTTCATGGGTGGGACATGGAAGACGCTGTAGGAGGCGAGAACATCCATGGCTGTCAGGTGAGGGTTGCTATATTAATGGTAGGTCAGGGTTGGTGTTAACTGCCTTATGTACCTTTTGTGCTTGATGGTCAGTAATCAGTAATATTCCAGAGGTTCTGCAAAGCAGGTGTTGAGGTACATAGTGCATATGTTAAAATTGGGGCACCTGAGATATTCAGAGGATATCTGTTTACTAAGTACCCTTACTCTTACTAAGTCTATCAATAAGTTGTGTGTGTGTGTGTGTGTGTGTGTGTGTGTGTGTGTGTGTGTGTGTGTGTATGTGTGTGTGTCACAGTGTGCGCATTTGTGTATGTGTGTTTGGCAGGAAAGGTAAGGTGATGTACTGAGGATGTGGTAAAGAATGCTTACATAGCAGATGAAGTGTGACGTAGACAGTATACATTGTGTACTTTATCTCTGGGTCAAATACCTCAGTGTGTTTGTGTGGGAGGGGAGGGGGGGAGTAGCCAGCGCACTTATACTTAGGTACGTGTCACCTGGCAATTCTCCGTACTATCAATACAAACCATGCTGATCACTGGCACAGGTCAATCCAAATAAAAATATCAGTTAGTTCAATGTTATGTTGTTGTACTTCCATGGCTGTCCATGTGGTTGAAGGTGTGTATTTCTGTTTCCTCCCACCAGGTGTGTCTGTCTGTCAGTTTGAATACAACAGGTACTAGTATGTATATACAAACACATGGACCTGTGTGTTTATATGTCTGGCCTGTATTTATTCAACAGACAACTCTCCTGTATAGAAATAAGTACACATGTTTGTATTGATATGTCACATTTATTATTTTATTACTGAGTGATTAAACACGTTCATGTTGTGAGAGTTTTCATAGCAGTGCACATTGTATGTTTTGAGTGGGCAGTAGGGGTGTCAGGGTGGGTGCTAGGGGGGTGTCAGGGTGGGTGCTAGGGGGGCGTCAGGGTGGGGGTGGATGAAGCACCTGGCTATTTTGTACAATTATATTGTCACCTCACCTGCCAAACTGCTGCCATTCATTCATTCTCCCACCTGACACAGGTAGCTGAGCTAGGTGTGATTGGAGTGTTATTACACTGGATATGTTACTCTGTACAGAAAGTCTCTACTAAGACAGGTAGGCTGTGGCTATTTTTTATGGCATTTTGGTATGAGAAGTTTGAGAAATTTAGAATACCATTGCAATAGTCCTTGGTATTATATTCAAATAGTAAGCAATATAAATCTCAGGTGATAGCAATATGCAGGAATAAAATAGGAAATAAAATGTTTAGATCAATTATAACTTCAAGTGGACTAATCAGAATTATTCTGTATCGGAGTGGACCAAAATATCAGTCTAAAAGCTGAGATATGTTTTAGGATATGTGTGAAGCCAGTACTAGTATATTTCAAGTGCTATATGGCACTGGGGGGTCTTGTACAGGTGACTGCAGGTGACCACTGACCCCCTGCTGTTATCACACCAATTAGAGGCAGCCTACTTTCAATTAAGGCAGACACATTAAGGGTGATTACAGTGGTCATTAGTCTATCTGGGTCACATACCTGCATTCCTCAGCCAGGCTTCAGGTCACTTAACGGGCAGTTGGAGAGGATGAAGATGATGGAGAGAAGGCTTTGAGGTGGACTACAGGAGATTTTGGCTGAGAAACTGAGAATTATTTTATTGATTATCTGTAAGTTGGATAGGATAAGGTTGAGATTCCAGAATAAGTGAGACAATTATGTTGTAGATTACAGTGAATTCAGAATACCGCTTATCCTGCACAGGTAGGTTGTAAAAGATGACATAGCTTGATGTAATGAAGGAGGTCATTTGTAAGAGGTGTATTGTCTGTTAGCATTTTCATTAGAAAGAAGAGAAGCAGCTCTTGGACAATACAACACATGCTGCACTGGTTGTATGCTACAGGTTTTGATAAAACAGAATCAACGTAGAATAGATATCAGTAGTATATTACTGTCATTCACTGAGGATTGGGATTTTTACTATGTGTGTTTTTGAGTGTAAAACTACATGAAGAGACTGAATGGCTTTAGAAATTGTTACATAAATTTGTAATCACATTTTGTCAGTGTATTGTGTTGTATATAAAGCAAAATTGTAGTAAAATAGTGAGGCAGTATGCTGGAGTTAATAANAGTGGTAGAAAGCCTATCAATAAGGTGTGTGAGCATGTGTGTTGTGTGTGTGTGTGTGTACGGGTGTGTGTGTACCACAGTATGTGTGTGTGTATATGTGTGTGTCAGTATGTGTGTGTGCACGTGTGTGTTTGTTTGGCAGGAAGGGTAAGGTGATGTACTGAAGATGTGGTAAAGAATGCTTACATAGCAGATGAAGTGTGACGTAGACAGTATACATTGTGTACTTTATCTCTGGGTCAAATACCTCAGTGTGTATGTGTGTGTGTGGGGGGGGGGGGGGGGTAGCCAGTGCACTTATACTTAGATATGTGTCACCTGGCAATTCTCCGTACTATCAATACAAACAAATACAAATATCAGTTATTTCCATGTTATGTTGTTGTACTTCCATGGCTGACCATGTGGTTGAAGGTGCATGTTTCTGTTTCCTTCCACCAGGTGTGTCTGTCTGTCAGTTTGAATACAACAGGTACTAGTATGTATATACAAACACATGGACCTGTGTGTTTATATGTCTGGCCTGTATTTATCTAAGAGACAACACTCCTGTATAGAAATAAGTACACATGTTTGTGTTGATATGTCGCATTTATTATTTTAGTACTGAGTGATTAATCACGTTCATGTTGTGATAGTTTTCATAGCATTGCACATTGTATGTTTTGAGTGGGCAGTAGGGATGTCAGGGTGGGTGCTAGGGGGGTGTCAGGGTGGGTGCTAGGGGGGCGTCAGGGTGGGGGTGGATGAAGCACCTGGCTATTTTGTACAATTATATTGTCACCTCACCTGCCAAACTGCTGCCATTCAATCTCCACCTGACACAGGTAGCTGAGCTAGGTGTGATTGGAGTGTTATTACACTGGATATGTTACTCTGTACAGAAAGTCTCCACTAAGACAGGTAGGCTGTGATCATTTTTTATGGAATTTTGGTATGAGAAGTTTGAGAAATTTAGAATACCATTGCAATAGTTACTAGTAATGGTATTATATTTAAATAGTAAGCAATATAAATCTCAAGTGATAGCAATATGCATCACAAGTACTAGTACGGTTTAGGAATAAAAAAGAATAGGTAAATGTTTAGATCATTTATAACTTCAAGTGGACTAATCAGAATTATTTTGTATCAGAGTGGACCAAAATATCAGTCTAAAAGCTGAGATATGTTTTAGGATATGTGTGAAGCCAGTCCTAATAACCTCTGAGTGCTATATGGCACTGGGGGGTCTTGTACAGGTGACTGCAGGTGACCACTGACCCCCTGCTGTTATCACACCAATTAGAGGCAGCCTACTTTCAATTAAGGCAGACACATTAAGGGAGATTACAATGGTCATTAGTCTATCTGGGTCACATACCTGCATTCCTCAGCCAGGCTTCAGGTCACTTAACGGGCAGTTGGGGAGGATGAAGATGATGGAGAGAAGGCTTTGAGGTGGACTACAGGAGATTTTGGCTGAGAAACTGAGAATTATTTTATTGATTATCTGTAAGTTGGATAGGATAAGGTTGAGATTCCAGAATAAATGAGACAATTATGTTGTAGATTACAGTGAATTCAGAATACAGCTTATCCTGTACAGGTAGGTTGTAAAAGATGACATAGCTTGATGTAATGAAGGAGGTCATTTGTAAGAGGTGTATTGTCTGTTAGCATTTTCATTAGAAAGAAGAGAAGCAGCTCTTGGACAATACAACACATGCTGCACTGGTTGTATGCTACAGGTTTTGATAAAACAGAATCAATGTAGAATAGATATCAGTAGTATATTACTGTCATTCACTGAGGATTGGGATTTTTACTATGTGTGTTTTTGAGTGTAAAACTACATGAAGAGACTGAATGGCTTTAGAAATTGTTACATAAATTTGTAATCACATTTTGTCAGTGTATTGTGTTGTATATAAAGCAAAATTGTAGTAAAATAGTGAGGCAGTATGCTGGAGTTAATAATACTCGAGATTTCCTGTCCATCTCTCTCTCTCTCTCTCTCTCTCCCCCCCCCCCCCCTCTCTGGTAGAAGGTGTAGATACCCTAGTAGTATATATATATTGGTACATCTGCATGCTTGACACAGTTAATGTTTCATGAGTCACTGCTTTTTTCCACAACAGGTGCACTCTAACCCTGCACATACTTCAGTTATACCTGTCTGGGGCCACAGTGTAGACCCACTCAAGGGTGAACATGTACTATCTGCCTGTTGTGAATATTTCATGTTACACAATCAGTGTCTCGGGTAAAAAAAATAAGGGCAGAGTTTTAGCAGTGTTTGCATTTTAGATGAAAAACTAATGCAGAGATTTTTGTAGGTGCTTTAAAGTTTGTTTTTTAATCAGGGGAGGAGGGGGGGGCAGGAAAAATTGTAAAAAAAAAAGAAATTGATGCCTAAAGTCAGCATTCAGTACATAGCAAGAACCAGGATACTGGGATAAGATGCTTGTTAAAGATGGTTCAAATGATTTGTTAACAAGGTGAAAGCCTGGAATCTATTTTTATACACAACCAGTGAGAATCACTTTGGATAAGAATTCCAGGCAGGTGTGAATTTTATTGAGATTCATTGCACATTGATAGTTGTTTATTTCTCTACTTATATTTGTACCAGTAACATCAGTGTATTAAGTATAACTCTCTGAAGGAACCCCCGGAGTTCCCATAGCTGATGTCACCTACAGAATACAAAATACCGTTGACATGACATGTTTTATTATTGTGATTATGATACAGTGTTATGTCAGGCAACAGTTTTGTTTTTTGTTAGCATTTTAGAAATAACTTACCCAGCCTTAAACCATGATTTGTTACAAACACTGAGTACACTGTTGACTACATCAAGGGTTATATGAGATAATGCAGTTTCACTGTGCCAGTAAAGATTGCAAAGACTTAAGGGGAACTTAATTTTTATCATAAGAATAAAATGATCATTTACAGGGGGCCCTATTGTTTCTATGATATGTTGTCCTCTGATGAGGTAAGTTAGACCTTTTTGTGCCTCAAATACTCTTTATCTGAATACAGCTTTGGAAGACAAAACAGCTAGGGGACTACTCCCTCCTAATTCTGTGCTGTTGCACTAACATCCTTATTTCTTGTCAAGTTTCTTCTGCCCTTGTAACTTTGTTTTTTAAGTACCATATTTTATCAGGTCTATATTCTTGATGTCTTTGACAGATACACAAAACTAACCAGTTGGAAATGAAGCCATTTTTGTCAAGCTGACTCTATAAATTGAACAAAAAACGTATTGTGTATCCTTTTCAGTCATTTAGTACCCTATTGTTGGGGAGGAATTTGAGTGAACCATGCCAATTTGCTCCCATTAAAGCTTTGTCTGTCTGTCAGCTTTGTAAAGAGAGGTGTTTTTATGCTTGAAACCAGATATGTTTTGACAGTTTCTTCGTGAAGGTATTCTACCAGCACCCTGAAAATCACAGGGTACTGGAAACTGAGTACCCTGAATGTACTGGGTATGTATTGGAAACTAAGACCCCATTTCCAGAGATTAGATTGATCTACTTTAGATCGACCTAACTCCCTGGGGGTTCACGCTAAATAGCTGTCAGCCGGGCAGACACGAAAGTTAATTACCCCCTTACAGCTTGTAGTAGGCGGGACGGACATTTAAGCCGGATTATCTGACAGTAACCTAGTGAGACTCCCCGCGGGGATAGATCGATCTAAAAGCTCTGGGAATACAGCCTAAGCCACCACACTTTAGTTAGGGGATAGGTGCAGCGTTAAATCTAATACGCAGCTTAAAATTTGTAGCAAATAGTATGAAAATCTCTCTTAAAACATGAGAATTTAAAAAAAATAAGTATCAGCTCCAAAATTTTTTTTTTCTTTAACAAAGATATGCCATACATAATAGCAGATGTTGGAAGTGCAACCTACTGGTTTGGCAGTGTGATATTAGTGAGATGGGGATAAGCAGTTTTAACAACACAAATGACTGCTATCAGCAGTCTGATATCAAGGCAATAGACACAGAAAGTGAAAACCTCTGGCTAGACCTGTTATATAACTAACACAGGGGAAGAATGCCCTTATCTTCATGGTACATGTATTGGCCCAGAGCTATATCTTACAGCAGTCCTCTTGAGTGAGTGTGTGCGTGCGCGTGCATGCATGTGTGTGTGTGTTTGTCCTCATACTTATCTTTTTTACCTTTAAATGGTTTGAAAATACTTCAAACTTGGGCCATGATATCAGAAAATCTTTTTCCTAGCATCTTCAGTTCTCTAGTAGTTCAGAAGTGTGGTGGTCTCTGTGGGTTTTATACATGTATATTGAATTTGATAACAGTTGGGCTTTGTAACAGCCCATTAAAACAAATCCTAAGAGATTTAGAAGGCAAAGGAGATAGCTGAGATGAAAGGTCTAGTTGTTGTAGTCTATGGTATACAGTGTATTACTGAGATTGGTTTTCTATGAAGATAATTGAATTAGGATGTGTGGATGGTGACTTTGGAAAAGGCAATCACTGAAGTGGTATCTTTTTACTGGTAAATGTCTTCTATTGTTGTAAGTATGGGCATTGTCTACTCTGGGTGAGTTATGGGTGGAAGCAAGGAGTACAAAGAGATAGCTTGGGGTAAATTTTGATGGAAAGAGTACTGTAATCTTTCTGTTGTTGAACTCTCAATACTTGGATTAGCCTCTAATTTAGATTAAGTGATAGATGTGGTGTCTCTTTATTACATAGTTTTCAGTCATTTATCCCCAGGTAGATATTTTAGTTCTAGACCCAGGCTAAAGATGGTTTTGGCCGACACAAGGAAGGACTGTTTTCATAACCTTTGCAATTTTCAGAAATTGATATTTTTTTAATGAGGAAGAACTTTAACCCAGCCTGTGTCATGGTAGAGAACCCAGTGCCTTGCTCAGATACTTACTACACCTTGTCAGTCCCAGGTGAGCAGCTTTGTCTACAGGCAGGTAGAGGTCAGGGGTCAGTTTACAGCCTGCTTATGACAAATAGACGGAGAAAGTGAAACCTCTGATGATTCATGTAACTTTTAATCATCAGATTTCTATATCACACTCCAAGTCAAGTAATGTCCAGTTTGTAGTTTTACTGACCAGAGTGTAAGCCAGTAGATCACACGGTTTACTGAATTTTGATTTAAGAAAATTATAAACTATCCAGCAGTTAAGATAAGGTATGCACAGGTAAGCATTTAATGTTGTTTAAAAATTGATTTTTTAAATTTTCTATTGATTATTTGATAAAGTAATCATCAACAATATCCTCTTTCATCATGTAATCATGGAAATAGGAGTGTCTATGCTTGCTATCTGGAGGGTTTTTTAACTCGTTGAAAGTTAAAACTAAAACTGCTGACTTCAGTACATGACTGGCAGATACAGCTAGACAGTCACTTCTTAGGGCCACCTGTAAGATAACAGATGATGGGTGTGTTGCATAACTTGATTGATTGCTTTACATCGTGCTGCTGTATTTAATCCTAAGGTTTGCTGCAGAGATAAAAGAAGAAAAGAACATTAGCCAAGTGTTATAAATGAGAGCGGAATTTTGTGCTGATATGGTATTTCCTTGTCTTCTTCTAGTCCTCATTGTTTTAGATTATCAGTATTTTATTGATGTAATTTATAAAACTTCACAGGGAATCATAGCTGTGTATGTATATGTTTAGAGGGAGTGTTTTCACCCTTCACTGCTGTAGGTAAAGTGAAAATTTTCAGATCTTATCAGACAGGGATAATGGAGATAAATGATGGTTGAAACAGTACAGCTAATGAAGGTTGCCTTAGTAACAGGCCTAAGGTGTCACAGTGGGTGGGAGGCGAGGAGCTTGAGATGAGGGAGAGAGTGAGAGAGATGGCAGAGGTTCCTGTCATTTTACTACACTTAACTTTCAGCGGGTGAGTTTTTGTCCTTAGTCTGATTTGATTTGAATTTAAATTTCAAAAAAACTGTCTCACAGAACAGACTCTTTCAGCTAGACCTCGAGGAACCGCATTATAATAGTTTGTGATAATTTAGTACAGTAAAACTTTCAAAGAAAGCTTTAAAAGAAAAGCAGCCTGATGTAATAGTATCTCCCCAACAGATCACTCAGTACACCTCAGTCTGGTTCTGTGGACTTGTGTTCTTTGTATCAATGTTATGTACAGAGTCAACAGCAAGGAAAATGCTGGCAAAAAGTAACATTCTGATCAATGTTGTCCAGACAATATGTAAACAACCCTCAGTGACACCTGTTGTTAACAGCTCAATTTACCATGTGTCAACTACTGAGGATAAAAAAGTCTCTGTTATTGTTTCGTTGTTTGCTATGTGGAAAGAGTATGTTGGCGTCAGCTGCTTTTGCAGGAAGTATGTCTAAGTGTTGTCTGTTTGGCAAAGTTCTTTGTTTTTTAAGTTCCATTTCTCATTGAGTAATGTTGGATGAAATTATTTCGTTCTAAAAACTTGAAAGAACATTTCTCCTTTCAGTGTTGTTTTTATGCTTTTTCAGGGTGCTATTACAATGAACTTTTCTAATGTGGAAACCAAAACTAGGAAGTGTACATTGAAGTTCCAAGGCTAAATATTATTTGTATCATGGAATATTGAGCCCAGTTTATAGAAAAAAAAATACTGCAGTGTTTTTGGGCTGGTGTATGAAAGTATTTTAGGATTTCTGCTATTATGGGGTGCAGAACAAGTTGCATTTTAGTGGTATTCCTTTGTAAGACTCGTCTTGTTAGTATTCCTATATGGCAGTGCTTGTAATTGCACAGAAGTGTGTCTGGTTCTTCTCCAGCACAATGTCAGCAGCTTCTCTAACACAATCAAGATCACAGTCACCTCCACTGCTCCTCACAAATTGTGTATAGTACCAGCTAGGAATATGACAACATTTCTGCAGTGGATTGGGGAATTTGCTGTGGTGAAGTTGTAATTGAAGTATATAATTGAGAAATATTTGAATGTTTAACCTAGGGTTGTGTGGTGATGATTACTGGCTTGAATAAAATATTCTCTGAAGTGAAAGATGATACTAGATTAAATATTGAATATCTTAAATAAGGCTTCGTTCACATGCAATGTCTAATTTCTAAAAATCTATTTTCTGTTCGCGCTATCTTATGATCACGGTCTGTGCCCTGAATATCCCGCCGCGTAATTACTGGCAGCGCGAGCCAGTTACTTATAGTAACTTATAGTAACTGGTCGCGCTGCTAGTAATTACGCCGTGGGATATTCAGGGCACAGACCGTGATCATAAGACATACCGCGAATAGAAAATAGATTTTAGAAAATAGACATTGCATGTGAATGAAGCCTTAGTGCCAAGGGAAAATGATACAATTAATGTTTGTTGCATATTTCCTAACTTACCAAGTCTGTGGAGTAATGAATGTTCGTTGAAGTCACAACAAGTGGCACATTAGCCCAATTTTACAAAAATAATAAATCAGCTAATGTCCACAAAAGAGACTAGAACTTGGTAAAATGCACGTCTTGGATTGTTACTTGTAAGGTGTTTCCTCAAGAGTGGCCCCTTATGTTAAGTTGTAGCCCTGATCATGAATGAGCATGGATTATGCTATAACTATATGAGCTACTGTGTGAACACTGCAATGTAATTGGTTAGTTCTTTCCTCAAAAGGGGCCCCTGTGATCCAAGCTATAGCCCTTATCATGGATAAGTAATGTGTATACTGTAACATAGATATAACAGTGCAGTAAATATACATTAAGTCCAGACAGTCCCAGTGGCGACTTAGATCAATGGTGCTGTATTCTACCTTCATTGATAGATGTGTGTATCCATTCTCTCCTCATTCACAGACAGTGGAGTTAGCTGCTCTGTTTAGCTTTCTTATGCCAGTCTTCTTTCTAACCAAATGCTCCTATGTATATGTACTATAGGAAGTAGATTATTATACCAGGAAAATTCCATGAACTCTGGGATATGATTGGAAGCTGATATAGTTGTCAGGGATCCAACAACTCAGCAAGTAGTGTGTCAGTGTGTTTGGAAAAGATTTCATCTGATCCTGCTACTATTTAATATCGGACTGCTTCGTTAATCTGGCGATGATGGTGTTGAATGGCTAGAAAATATGGGCTGGAATTGAAGAAGATGATGTATTCATTTATATCAAGTCTCTAGATTTGATGGATTATATTGTGTTTGCTTACATAGGAAACCCAGGATTTTTCACAATCATCTTCAGAGGCAAAATCGAGATTACTGTCTTGTGCAGGAATTGTTGTGTATCAAGCGTCATATGAAAGCGAACACAGACATACTGCACTTAGTCTAAGGCCTGACTATCAGGCTGTACTATAGTAGACATTTATTTTATATTATTTTCTGATCTGTGAGTGACTCTTGGCTTCCCACAGTAGTCTATGTGTATCAGAAGGATCCAGATCTCGCCATGCATGTGTTTACTATGATGTTTCAGAAAAGGTTAGTAGTATGATGGCAGCACGCACAAAGGAGAGGAGTCAAGATTTAAATAGGGATAATAGTCCTGAAATGCGAATAAATTGTTGTGGTGGTTTTCTTGGAGCCTGCTTTTAAATTTATAACTTAAATCAGAAAGTTGAAATTAGATAAATGTTTATAGTCTGATAAAATTGAAATGAAAGCAAAGATTTTGACATTAAGATAAGGTAATAATTATCTGGTTATCTTTTCTCCATATATCTTGTAGCTATATATATATGTGTGTGTGGTGGGTGTTTGCTGATGATATATATACACAAAGGGCTATGCCTTATTTTTAGGTGCACATATTTCTATATTTTATACAGAAGTATAAGGTATGTCCTGGTAAGAAAGTATCAGCTCGTAGGAAAATTTTTTAAGAACATGAACAACTTGACTCAGTCCGACCTTGAATTGTCAGTAAAAGTCCCGCTGAGACTTTGACATGTTCTAGCACATGTTCTAACTTGTTTATAAATGATTAGATTTTTTTTCGGCATCCAAATTCTGGTTGCTATGTTGTCAGCTGTGTCCAGTGATTCAGTGATGTGCTGTATGCAAGCATGTACTGAATGACTTGTCAAAATTCTAAGTCAAATTCATCTTTATTTACCAGGGATAATTTTTTCCAACTATTATTTACCAGGGATGAGATTTTTTTGCCTATTGGTGGATTTTTGACTTTTTGGTAGCCAAAAAGTCTTTGGCCTAGACTAGGTGTCCCCAACACCATTTTTTCAACTTTTTCACTAAATACCAGTCTTATTTATGGATGAATTATGGATGAATTACTAACTGAGAGACATGCCTGCAATGAAAATATATATGTTTATTACATTCAATTATATTTCAGTAATTGATGGTGGGAACGGGAGGAAATATTTTGCTCCAGAACTTCACTGTTCCCCATGATAATGAAACATTTCCCTGTCCTCAGTTGACCCTAGTATTCAGTCCATTAAACATTAAAAGCATCAACACTGTAATCTAATCATACCAGGTAAAAGTACTTTAAGTCCATTAAAGTTTTCCCATTTTGAGCACTTTAATCCTCCCCCCCCCCCCCATCCCCACGTCCCATGTCACTATGTTGCCCCTGCGTCTGTGTCTTAATCAAAGTAGACGTGGCAGTGAGGCAGTAAAGTGACGAAGGGCAGCTAGGGCCAAGGAAATGTTATGGGAAATTATCTCACTAAGGCTTGGGTTATTGCTACAAGAACTTGTACAAACTGCTGCAGATCAGCTGAATTTTTCTGCTATTTTAGATTTATTTTTGGAAATATGGTCATATATTCTTTGGGGTGTTTGGGAAAGTTTTATCTTGTCTGGAACCAAGTAATTAAATGAAATCTGAAAGTTTTGTTTAAATTTTCAAGTTGATTAGATTTATTTTTGGTAAAGTGGGGAGTATTTGATATAAAATAAATCTTTAATGTTTTCTGACTAATGCCAAGTTTAAAACCCATGTTTTTTCCCAACATTGAGCTGACTCATTTCCAACAAAAAATTAGCATTTCAAGGAAAAAAGGGATCTAAGTTTAGGTAAGTTCAGTTACATTCCAGACTAGGGGATATAAAAACATGTAGTAAAGTAAAAGTCAACAGGTTGCGCTGGTAAATCACTGATTTTTTTTTCATGGTTTGTTTTTTTCTTTTGCACAAAAAATATTTTATTTGTATAGGATTGGAACAAAGAAATTGGGATTTTCTTGATATCACTTTTACTGGGTCAGTTTCACATTAACTTTTCACTATTTATTTATTTATTTATTTATTTATTTATTTATTTATTTATTTATTTATTTATTTATTTGTCTTATTGTTTAGAAAAATACTTTCATGTTCAAAGTCCATTCAGAAAGTTGCTATGTAACAAAAAATATGTTATATTAATAGGATTGGAACAAAGAAATTGGGATTTTCTTGATATCACTTTTACTGGGTCAGTTTCACATTAACTTTTCACTATTTATTTATTTATTTATTTATTTATTTATTTATTTATTTATTTATTTATTTATTTGTCTTATTGTTTAGAAAAATACTTTCATGTTCAAAGTCCGTTCAGAAAGTTGCTATGTAACAAAAAATATGTTGTTATATTAATAGGATTGGTACAAAGAAATTGGGATTTTCTTGATATCACTTTTACTGAGTCAACTTCACAAATAGCTTTTCACTATTTATTTATTTATTTGTCTTATTATTTAAAAAAAATACTTTCATGTTCAAAGTCCAGTCAGAAGGTTGCTATAATTTTCTTGTTTCCTTTTTTTTCTTTCATTTCCACTCCACCCAAGATTGGATGGCATTGCTATGTGTGGAAGTCTGTAAATATTTCATCTGTTCTACCTTCTTTCCTCATATTTATCCACATAGTTCAGATGGTTGGTTGTATGAGTTATGTTTTAAGTATATTGGTGTATTGGCATATATATATTTTGTGAGGTTTTATAAAAGTTAAATTGGGCAAAATAATCATAGTGCTTATTTATTTATTTATTTATTTATTTATTTATTTATTTATTTATTTATTTATTTATTTATTTATTTATAATTAAAACTTTTCTGTTATTCATATGAAGTAGCAAGTATTTTAAAGAACCCATTACCAAGAGAATTTTAGCAAATTAGCATGGACCCTCATGTTTTTCTTTTGACTTAATTCTAAAGAAGACCTGCATATCTACACAATATCAGATTAGATTTCATGATATTTTTAAGGCCAGAGTCAGTTCGGAGACTGTTTTGGGTTCAGTTGTGAAGCTATGACAGCTAGGACATGGGGGAGGGGAGGAGAGGGGAGGAGAGTTTGTATACATTAGGTCAGATACAATGTCTTCTAGTCACACCATTATCAAATCACTAGACCAGTTTAATGTTTCACAAAGCTACAAAATACGTCTTGACTGCATGAAAAAGGGTGGATATGGAGAGCAAACTCTCATCAAAGGGACTGTGTCAAATATGTCAGAGAATTTCTTATAAAATATGTCCTCGTGAATCAATTCCTTTAGCTGAATAATGTAGAAAGATAATTAAAGGTACACAGAATTTTGACTTCATGACTGGAATATTACACAATGATTCATTGTGAAGAAAAAGTTGTGGAATAAAATTTTTGAACTACAGTGTATTTCAAAGTCATGTTAATATTACCAAACTGAGTTTTTAAAAAATGACCCTCTTGACTTTTGACATGACCCCTGAGGAGAATGACTCAGGATTGTAGGTCCGTATGTATCTTCACCAGCAGCATGCGGGCATGATGTAGTTATTTAGAGTGTAGAAGGGATGCTACTGGGTCCACATGACTACTGACTGATGCTGATGCATGTGTTTGAGGGACTCTGCAGGTAAATAGCTCTACATGGGGTATAGTGGGGAGGGGGTTAAGGAGGGGGGGGGTTAAGGAGGGGGGAGGGGGGTATAATAATGTATAATATGGCAGGTGGGAGGTTGAGTTCAATCTTATACCACCAGCCCAATAAGCAAGCTACTAGTCTAACTTAGCACAAGGTGGTCAGATATGATTGTCCTGTCAGTGGTAGAAACTTGGTGATTTCATCTCCGTTGTGTTATGGATATTCTGACCAACAAGTAGTGGAAAGACAGTCTTGGTGGTATATGGGGTTACCTACACTTCATGCCCAGTTGCTCTGTATATTTGTTATCATTGATCTCTGTTGTGTCCATGATGATATTCAGTTTTTAACAGAATGATAAACAACAGAATTTCATGTTTATAGATATGGTGTAGTTGTTAAACTTTAACATATGATGAGAAGTTGAGTAAAACTGTAAAAGAAACCGGTATGTTGTTAACCACATTAGAGGCAGGACTTCTTCAGAGTCATTGATCTGCTGACTCTCAAAAGTGCTTCTGTACTATTGTATTTTGTCAAAAAGCCAGATTTAGAATTGTTTCCCTTAAATTAGATTTCTGGCATTGACTTTCCAGATCCTGGTATAGATTCAGTTANAAAAAAAAATTTACCCAAGAGAACCTTCCCCCCCCCCCCCCCCCCCCGACAAAAAGGTTTCTTTTTTAACTCCCTGAACCCCCCCCCCAGCTACAGGCCTGACTGGGGCCAACTGCTTCTGAGAGAGAGAGAGAGAGAGAGAGAGAGAGAGAGAGAGAGAAGGAAGGAGGAGAGTGAGAGAGGGGGAAGGGAGGGGGAGTGAGAGAGATGCAGGCAGAGAGGCCAGGGGTGGAGGTGGGGGTGAGGTACCATGTTTTCCCCCCATATATCACTGCTATCCATATCACACATACCTTCTATTGTCCTGGTTTCAATACTTGTCTATGTGGGGGCGTGGCTACAAATTGGCAATACTTGACAGAGGAGTTAATAGCGTGATGATGGATACAGAGAAGGCTGTGATGATGGATACAGAGAAGGCTGTGTGGAAGTGTATATGAAATGTCTGCCTGGCACCTGTAGGTCAAAGGTCAAAGTGTATATTCAGGTGTGATGACAGGAGCTCTGTAGACTGTAGGATTATAGGTCCCTGGGTGGTGGTGGGGGGGGGGGGGTCAGCCCACATATAAATTGCAGACTGGTAGAAATATAGGGTCCTGGGGGGGGGGTGCAAGCCCACATATAAACTGCAGACAGGTAGGAATATAGGGGAAGGGGGATGCAGTTAATGCATGTGTTGATCTGCAGGCTAATAGGAGGATAGGGGCAGTCATCACATGATACTGGTTTGTGAAATTACTGAACAACCTACCCTCTGTTTAGCATAGTCATATCAATTCCAGGGACCATCTCATAAAATAACTAAAGTTTTAAAAAAAGGTGACTTTGATCCAGAAAAATTCAGTAGCAGATGTAGGTTTTTATGGGCCCACAGTTATTGTTTACAAACAGAAATACATAAAGGGTTTTTAATGAAATGGCTTCACAAGTCTCATACATGTAAAGCAGACTGTAGATAGAAAAGCGTAGAAAAGAAGGAAATAAAAAGGATCTTTTGGCCAGAAATAAACATCATGATGTGGGTTTAAAATAAAATTGTTCTCAGCAGTAACAGAAAAAAAACTGACCTCCCATTGCAGCCTGTTACATTAATGTCTAGATGATGGGGGTGAGGGGGGGGGGTTGAGGTCATTCCCGCTACCTCTCTCCAAATATTACATTAATATCAGTAGTAAGTAGTGTTGATAATAAGAAATGACATGGTCAACTGTTACCAGCAATTAAGATACTCTGATAATGGAAGGCCTTTCAGGATACTTATGGCTGGAGTTATGACCTCAGTTCAACCAAGGACAACATTTTATTTTACTCTTCTGTATTGTTGAAAATTCTCTTTACCACCTACTTTTAACAAAGGATCACATTGCTGAGCATTTCTTTGTTGTTGGTGTATATATATTTAAATGAAAAGGTAAAGTTTCATTATATTCTGTGGAGTTTTTTAAGGATGAAGGAGAACAAAATGGTGTTCCAGTATGTGGCAAGTGCAGGTAATATCACTATAGGCCGTGTATGTCCTTGAAGAAAACAATGCTTATAACCACAGCACCATGTATGTTAGATTCAAAGATCAGATCTATCAAGATTAATTTTGTTAGACATTTACACAAAGATTCAGGCTATTTAATTTAGATATCAATTTGTTTTAAATGTCAGTTAGTCCCCAGTTGATTCAGATTAATTACAAGCCAAGCTATTTGTTCTGAGCTGTTGGAATCAAACTCATGAGAAGTCGGGATGTCTTTTTCCTTTTCACAGATGGCTGCTCAGAGGAAACATGACAAATTATTAATATTTAACATTTCTATAATTTACCAAAAAGAGGTAATAATAATAGAGGGTTCAAACCTTAAAAAAAGTGTAGAATTATCTCTGTTTTATCAACAGTTCATGTAAATCCACTAAATCCATCCTGATCAAGTACATGTAGGAGTGAAGATAGTGCGAGTAGACCACACATCAGTCTCTCTGCCTCTATCTGGTTGTTGCCTCGCCAGGGGAGAGATAAACCTATCGCCCACTGTTCAGAACTGACGGCCTGGTCAAAACTGGTCCATTGTTTTAATACTTTTCTTCAAGATTATCCTCCCATTGTGACCAGTGGAAAGAAAACTGTACCTCACCCTGCTATTGCTTCATCTTTTTGTGTAAAGACAGATAACGAAACAAGACTTAATGATCGTATGGGGAGAGATTGAGAGGAACTGGGCAGTTTGAATTGATAATGAGGCCAGATAACGGAGAAGACCCACAGTTAAGATAGTAAGACCTTAGGCAGGAGGGCCATGTTTGTTGATTAAAGAGGCCAGATTAGGGAAGAGTACACAATACTGTGCTGATTAAGAAAATACACAGGGTAACGATACCTAGCCTTCACTAATGATTCCACGCGTACTGAGCATGGAGTCCTCATTTTCAGTTCTTACCATCATGTGAAAGAGCTGTACTGCCCCCTTTGCTTCAGAATGAAACAGGAAGCAAAAGTTGATGTCATGCTAATACACAGGCTTTGTTTCAGTTTGCTTAGAGATATATCAGAGTGATAAAGCTTTCAAATTGATTTTGAAAATTGACAGTTGAGTAGAGATAGGGCTGCTGATAACCCGTGCTCTAGAAAATTTTGATTTAGCAGCAAAAAATATATAATTTATTTTTAGAAAATCCAGTTGGCTACTAATTTCAATTCAAACATTCGTCTTCTAGTTTTGAATTCTGCAACTAGATCCTAATGTTTGTACAGATTCAGCTGAGACTGATGCGTGTTTAAGTCACGTGTTAGATGAACTTATATAATCTCAGTGAGATAGTGCAGCGTAAAGCCTGGAAACCGTGCCATGGTGTGCGCAGTGGTCGTACAGCCACGTCAGTGTTACTACATAGGTCTTCTGTACATAAAGTCACTGCAGGAGTAGAAGTACCATCTGGTCATCAGTCAATTTACCATCAACAGCAAGGTAGTTCCTATGAACAGTGTACAATACATACAACAGGATATAAAGTTACAGTGGACACTCGGATGAACTCCCCTGCTGCTCTCGCCATTAAACTGTGATGTGGTCTAATTGGCTACAAGATCTATAGGTCATACTTGATAGTCAGCAGAATGTCCATCTGGACTGGATATTCCACATTATATGCATAAATCCCTTTGATGAAGTCAGCGGCCTTAGCAGTAGTGGACAGAGCGCCGGTGACGGTGACAGTCAGCTATGGACAGTGACAAATTGCCCTCTGCGTCATCTGACTTTTTATAGTAACTGTATACTGTAATTTACTGGAAGGAGGACAGTGGCGAGTGACAGTTTAAAATTCCGTTAACTGGACAGGACAGCGACTAGGACATCTGTCCAGGTTAAACAGTGTAGGCTTTACAATAGGAAGACTGTTTGTCAGGAAGATAGGAACTCTGCTGTAAGGTGGACCGTGTTGACAACTGAATAGGCAAGGGGACAGTCTGAGATCTGGTGGCCGGACTTGTGGAAGACACCTGTAGACAATAACATATGCATGGTGTTGTCAGTTGGATTGTGTTCATACTGGTTCTGTGTACATGAAAACTCGGGGAATTAAGATAGAAATTGGTCAAATTCAAAGTGAATGCCCAGAGACTGAGCTCTAGGAAAGTTGAGTGAAATAATAATAAGCCAAAAGCTGTCAGCTGAACAGAGTTGTTATCAGAATAGAAACCCTGTAAGTCACCAACTGCTTCCTGGTCACCGAAAGAAGGTACATGGTGGAGGAGTAGAAGATTGAGCTAGTGTTCCTCTTTTGTAGGACTAGTCAAGGACTGTGGTCAAGGACTGTGTCAAGAACTGGACCAATGTTAATCTAACATCATGAGAGTGCTGTGTAATGCAACGTAATTATGTGAATTTTTTCCTAATTTTTTTTTTTTTTTTTTTTTTTTTACAATCAGGTAACTTGTCTTAGATATAGATCTGAAATCCACTTACTAGTATAAGTTATAGTTATGCATAGGCTAGGTGTAGAAATCTTAGGTGTATTTGAATGGAAACTAACAGGTGAAGTTATTTGAAGTTATGCAAAAGAAAACACCCATCAACTGTCATTATTTTCTTTTTTTACATAGGAGCGGGTGAATTAACAGCAAAATTAGGGCATTGTGATAAAAATTCAAATATATTCTGGGATACAATGCCAGTATATAAGATGCGACGCACTGCTTTAACAGGCTAGCGATGAGAAGCAGTATATTATCAGTACAACATAAGTGCAGCACGAGTTAAGATATACTGTGGGAATACTGGTAAATGATGTGGTCAGGCAATCTCTCCTTTGGTATGGGATGTCCGTCCTCTGTCCAGGCATAAAGTGGACGCCATGAGATCTGCTGAATGGCGCCCTTATCGTACCTGAGAGTTTTTTTGTTGTGATAGAGAAATAAATGAGAATTATTTTTGTGTTCATGTCTTACATTTAGAAGACATTAAGAAGTAAATCATCTGGTGTGTGTATATTTATGTAAATTGGTAGTTATTTCAGAACAAACAAGAAATTTAAGTGAAGAAAATGGAGAATGATATTCATTCTATTATGGTGATGGGTGGCTGTGGTGAAAAATATGATAATGGTGTTTGTTTGTCGTGGCAGGTTTATATTTGTGTTATACGATTATCCTGGTGCATGGAGGAAGTTTATCCTAAAAACTCAGATAATGTATTTTTTGTGTGGTCTTTCTGATTATTAATCTGTCTGTTGGATATATATATAGTAGTCTGTCTGTCTGTCTGTCTGTCTGTCTGTCTCCCTTAATGAAGCAGGGGCAATGAGCCACTAAACTAGGATCAATACAAGAACAGTTCAATAACAGCTGTACGCTAGCAAAATATAGTGTGGAGTCTCTTGTATTTTTTTTCCTAAGTCTTAATCAGTAAAGCTTTAAATGAAGGTCATTCTACACATTTGTATGTTAGAAGACAAGTAACATTGTGCATCTTGTGTTATATTTATATTTGCTGAAGCAGGTTTAGGTAATTAAAGGAGTTTTTTCAGAACTTGTGTTAGTAAAATCTTACCATAGTGGTAGGATGTGTGTGTGTGTGCGTGCGTACGTGTGTGATATACAAATAATAGCGTACTAGTACTTGACAGAGCCACTCAGGTCCATTGTATCTTTCCCCTTGGCACACACACATATATACACTGAACAGTGCTCCGAGAGCCAAGATGCCCAACATTTATTATATATTAATCAATGATAACAGGTTAACTTGGGAGACAAGTGTTTGATGATTGGCATTGTGTGTGACATTGAGCTGTTATTTGAGGTATCATGTTACAATAGAATCACCTTGTGGCAATATTTGTCTGTGGACGGAATGTTAAACCGCACGTAAAAACAGGAAATGTGGGGTGTAAGGATGACAGCAAGGTTGAGGTACAGCTGATCTTGTGATCTCTCTGTCATAGATATGTTTTTATAGCTAGTGAAAAATTTTTATTGGAACTGAAAAAAATTCTTTATTTTACACAGTTAGTACTAACTTGTATTACTGTCAAATTAAGTGCTACCTGAGCTTGTTAAAGACCAAAGAAATTGAAAAAGTGAAAGTGAAAATGTAACTAAAAAATATCCATAACATTCTGAAGCTGATAAAAGCTCTCTGTCAACATGAGGCAAACATATTACTTTTTGTGTTTCCTTATGTTCAAAGATATCTGACAAATTCAATGTGTTAGATACTTAAACAACAGCATACCAGCTGGTAGACAGTGACTAATACATGTCAGCCTTGGGTGGACTTGGTTACCTCTGCTTGGTCTACTTTCATGGTGTTCATCATTGTACTGTTCTTTCATATATGTCTAACTGGTTTTTGTAGTGTTATTTAATGGTTTCCACTTTGGAATATACTGGGGAAAAACCCACATATGAGATGTGGCACCTGGGGACCACATTATACCCAATGACTTAAACCATGATCATCAAATGGTGCTTAGTTACACTTGGGTTTTTATATCTGACTCACATATGCTATGGTGTTCATACATAGATGTCTCATTACCTCATGGTACCTTGCTGGCCCAAACATACAAGAGTCTATAGAGAACATGGCTCCATTGGTGCCTTACATTGGCTCCAGTAGTCTGCTCCAATGGTGTCAGCATGAAGTCATATTGGCATCACTTTGTCTTTGCAGAGGTTCTCGCTCTGGGAGCATCAGTGATGGCGGCGGGACAGAAGACGAGAACAGCGAGCCCACAGTGAAGAAACTGCCATCAGGTACCATGAAGACTGAAGCAGGCAACAGCCAGTTCTATAGCAAGGTAAGGAGACAGCTTCACGGCTCAGGATCTATGTTTTTATAACAGGATTTAACAAAAGGGGTCACTGATTTCTGTTTTTGCCAACACTATGGTCTTACTGGGGTGTATGGCAAAAATTAAATTTTAATTAGTTAAAAGTTGGCAAAAAAGTAAAGAAATGGAAGTGGAATTTAGCCCAGGTTCAGAATCTTTATTTTCTGTCTATTTCTAAAAATTTGTCCTAACAGTAACTTCATAAATGTAAAAATCTTATACGGTCTTCCGTCATTTCCACTTCTCAGCCTGTGCTTTGTGAATCTATCTTTAGGGTAAGTATATATGTCTCTTCAGCTCTGTTGAACATGGGTCAAGAATTATCACCCTGAGTTTGATGTGAACTGAACACTCACCTATGAATCATATCCATATTGCTATGGAAAGTATCAGTTCTTTAAAACTCAGGGTGATAACTTTCAATTAAAAAAAAATGCCAGTTGCAAATCCTGATGGTTGAGCACAAGGTGAAAGCATATATTATTCTTGACTTCTGTTAAGTTATATCTGGGAATGTTTGTCTTTTGGTTGATGTTATTGTTCTGAATCTTTATGCTAAATATTTCTGCATTTTGTAGACATGCTGAAATCTTTTCAGAGTGGCCGGACATTTGGACCGGCAGTAGTAAAATAATTTGCTGGACCGAATGGATTTTTGTCAGACTGAAAACTACCCTCTTCGTTTGAGACAGATACTAGCAGTGCGATTAGGTAGCTTACTTTGTTTGTGAATGTGATAGGATTGAAATAGAAGGGAAAAAATGCTTTGGGTTTTATATAATTTTATTATTAGGGAAGTATGTCAAATGATGACTCTAAATTTAAAAGTGTGGCTTTTAAAATTCTTGTCGGTCCTTTGGACCTACCACGTCCAATTTTTTACCGGTCCAGACAAATTTTCCCGGTCATGACCGATCAGACCGACAGTTTCAGCATGTCTGTTTTGTGTTGTTGTTGTTGATAATGTTATTCTTTAATTCAGTTTGGTTCTTCCAGGACAAGTTCTTAATTTTTTTTAGGACATTTATGAAATCTATCATTTTATCGCGTTAGAAAATATTTCACATGTTGGAATTTCAGAGAGACTTTTAAAGTTCTCCACCAGATGATTAAAAAACAGTGCACTGAATTGTTTAAAATGTGTATATATTTTATTGTAATGATCTTAATATAGATGTCAGCATGTGAGCAGTTTGCATAGTTAGCATGAAAGGGTTATGTTGAATGACACTGTTGCATGGTGACTGTTTGTCTATGAACCAAGATAAGGAACCAGTCAGTGTATTGTGTCAATAATTGTTGTTTCAATTTTCCTTATACATGTCTGTATGATAGTTATTTTGTGGCCATATTTTTTACTATTCCGTGGAGTACAGTGGTGTATGGTATCTGGGTTTCTGTAAGATTTTGAACTTGGGGACTACTTGAACTCTCACTGAATACACAGCTGTTCTTCTCTTATCAATGTATGTCACTTTGTTTGGGAATAGGGATAATATTTCTAAGTATGTCAAGGACTGGTCTCTTTCACACAGTTATGATAACCTAAGCCCCAGGTATCCCAGAGTGGAGAGAGGCACGTGTCTGTCCCCAGTGTAAACTTACCTGTATTGTAGTGAGGGTGATTTATTGGGGGATAATCTCTCTGAAGATGACAGGGGATACTTCACTTCAGCTTCACTACTTCACAGTGTTTGTGTAAGTGAATGGGGGCACTTCACATGGGATGGAGACACTTGAGACAGGGATGAAAGTCTGATCAGGAAGAAAACACCTGTGATCTTAATCTTGATCATACCAGGCATGGACATAAGTGGGAGATATTTAGAACATTTTTATCAAAATAAAAGAAAGAAAGAAAAAAGAAATAGAAATATTTGTAAAAAATGAGTTTTAACCGTACATAGTGGACACTCAATTGCAAAACCATCTTACACCCTTCCTTGAACTCTGTGATAAGAAGTCAGTACACTGGTGGCAGAGGATGGGATGACAAAGATTCCATGGAAGTCAAGCATTGCCCTTATCTCAAGCAAAGGAATGGTTTGGAGAGAAATGATATATATATCAATTGATATAGAGCTGCTGGGTGATATATTGCTATAACTGAGAACAAATGTAAATTTCACTTACTGTCAGTTTGTGTCAGTTTTGATTTTTTTTTTTAGACATCATTTGACAGGTAAGTTGCTTGGAGCAGCTGTATTTCAGGTAGATTGGTGCTGTGACTTAGATTGAGATTGTGTCTCAACTAAAGCAATGGACTTACTGCTCTCTTATGTTAAATTGGCTGTTGGTTGATGTTGCTTTTGACTTAAATATCAAGCCAAGATAAGCACCAAGGTAAAATCATGGTCCCAGGCTTCTTTTTCTTCTCAGTGAATTTACCCAGAGCACTTGAAAGAAAATGACAGTAATTTCATTAAGGTTTCCAGAAATTATATTTGGATAGCCATCTGCTTCCCTGTCCATTGGGGTTTGCTAGAAAGTGGATTCCAATCCATTCCTAGGGCCCTATTACTATTACAGTGGCAGGATTCCCTGCACCACAGTTGTCTTCTTAGTAATACATTTACAGGTTAGAGCACATTATGTAGTTTATAGTGTGTATAGAAACCATGGATGACCGTTTTTAATGCAGGACCATGTTCATGTTAGTCTGCTCACTAAGCACCCATCTCTTGTGATATACAATTAATATCCCAGCTGACTCAAGTCTAATAAGAGAATTATTGAACCATTAAGTGGTCATTATCCTTGATCAGGCTTTATTTATTATGTCCAAAATAGTCCCCAGAGTGTAATTGGCAGGGATAAAAATGAGTTTTGATGGTTGCAGTGTTTTTAAGGCCTTTTTATTCCTCGTTTGTAGTGCTTAAATCTACATCTCTTTATTCTCAAGTTGAGGAAGTAATTGGAAGAAAGGGAAGGAAGAGAAGAATGGCCATAAAAATGGTTCATTATGATTCTGTGATAAATTATTCAGTTATAAAGAAGCAGACAAAGATAAGTTGCCTACATTGGTTGTTGTTGTTGATTTTAATTCCCACATTAAAAAGACATAAACAGTAAAACCCCCAGATGATATAAAAATCCCCCCTTCTCATCACTTAGTAATAGAAATAAGAAATCCATTGTTTAAAAGTTCAAACCATGACTGTAGATTTCCTAGACTTCATCTCTCTGATGTAGAGAACAGAAGTGGTATGGATTGTTTGCAGCTCAAGTTAAATCCACTTTCAGAGGTACAGGTGCATCATGGGTGACTTTTCACTCTCCATCTTTATCCATCAATCTCCGTGTTCTCTGATATATTTGACTTCAAATCAAATAGCACTGCATTGGCAATAATGGCTGATGTGATATTTGGAAAAAATACATCCTCAAGTTAAATATGCTGTCAGTTAAAACACCTGTGTGAAACCTTGGGCTCATTTATACATGTTGCAGGGCCCAGAGGGTCCATGATAAGGTCCCCATTAGAGGTATAAAAGGTCCACAGCATCAGGGTCTGACCCAGTGGTATATGACAGGTCTTAGCTTATTGATCACCTAGAGCATGTTTTCATTGAAAATATGACAATGTAAAGAAGTGGCAGAAGATTGATTAGCTGTAGATCTGCTCAGGTTGCTACACTCAGTCTTAGGGTGCTTTCCCAGAGATTTAGATCGATCTAAAGATTAAGATTTAGATCGACCTAACTCCCTGGGGGTTCACGCTAAATTGCAGTCAGCCGAGCGGGCACCATAGTTAATTACCCCCTTACAGCTTTTAGTAGGCAGGACAGACGCTTAAGCCGGCCAAGCTGACAGTAATCTAGTGAGACTCCCCACAGGGATAGATCGATCTAAAAATCTATGGAAATGGGGTGTATGATGATGCAGGTAGTGAGTGTTGAGTAGAACCTGGAAGTAGAGGATTGATTTCTGTGTGTACTAGTAAACAAAGCTGTGGTGGCCACACATCCTTGGTCTGGTGAAGTCAGCGTTATGGTTTAAGTTGTGGAGAATGATATTAGATTATGTGGTTGAATTACCTGGTGTTATATTCTGTAGATGTAAACACACAGGAGAGCAAGATAATATTGGTGTATGCGGTTGAGTTAACAGGATTGACTGTTTAAAGATACATATGATAGCATTTTAAAGGCTGGAAGAAATAGAATANAAATGGGGGTGTATGATGATGCAGGTAGTGAGTGTTGAGTAGAACCTGGAAGTAGAGGATTGATTTCTGTGTGTACTAGTAAACAAAGCTGTGGTGGCCACACATCCTTGGTCTGGTGAAGTCAGCGTTATGGTTTAAGTTGTGGAGAATGATATTAGATTATGTGGTTGAATTACCTGGTGTTATATTCTGTAGATGTAAACACACAGGAGAGCAAGATAATATTGGTGTATGCGGTTGAGTTAACAGGATTGACTGTTTAAAGATACATATGATAGCATTTTAAAGGCTGGAAGAAATAGAATAACAAAAGATACTTGAACTATATATGGAATGATCATATTTTACATGTAACTTGGATATTGTCAGTCATTTTGGTGTTGACTTAAATTACACAGAATCTGTAGAAAGCCTTTTGTCTTGATACTGTGTGATCACATTATCAGTTTGAGGTTTTCATATACAAAATGATAACCTCATAACAGTGCCTAGAAAGTATCAATATGTGAAGAGAGTGTCTAATGGATTATGGCATTGTGGCTTAGATCATTACATAGAGTGTTTGGTGTGACAGTTCATTGACAAGAGCCTCTGTCACAGAGAATATTGATCTGGTAAACCGAGGCTTTTAATTAGCCACAAAGACATGTTCAATAGATATTAAATCTCAGCGGGATAGGGTGCCCCAGGCGTGGAGCTGGAATTATAATGGATATTACTGGAGGAGGCTTCCTCCCACGGATCTTCTGAGAGGTCCATGATTGATTTCCCCCGTGTGAAGGTACATGGTATTCTCTGTGTACAGAGACAGAGCCTTTCTTCCTTGTGGACACAATTATAATAGATTGATTTGCTGACTTGGGGTTTGGATTGTCAGGGTTAGTTCATGCTGTACACTGATCTGAGGAAGAAATAAGAACTTTGTTGGTGGAAAAACAACCTTGAACTGTTGCGCAGTTGTAAAGTGGAGGTAGTACTGAGAAAAACAGAGGAAAACATGTCACAGAATTGAATTAATGAGGGTTATTTACAGTTAATTGGTATCAATGTATGCACTGAGAAACACAGTTGTGTTGCTTGTCCATTTAGTTCAGCTTTAAGTTTTACACACACCTACAATCTGGAGCATCAGGTGCAGTAAAACAACTGATCCACCTCCGCTTATAGGCCAGGTTTTATAATACAAGTTATAGTGAGGAAATATCGAGTAAAATTGAATGGCATTTCAGCAGGCCGAGTGGGAAAACCATCAGAGTGGGGCCTGGGCACATGTTATTAAGGAGTTCAGTGATGATATCGGAGAGAATGCCAAGATTCTGAACTCTCCAGGCGTCTGTACATCAATCTGAACAACTCTGGAAGTTAATTCAATATTCCTCACAGCAGATGTGGGACTTGGTGGAAGGCCATTGCTTCATACTGGAATAATACAGCATTGGTGGTGGATATAGGGGATATAGGGTCTGGATAAGAGAGCCAATGGTCTGCTTTGTCTGATGGGAGTGCCTTTTGACATTGTGACCAGGAAGACTGGGATGTGAATGCTGTGAGTTTAGAAGATTTGGCTGTGTAATAAACTCTGTGGATAACAAAGGAGTAGGACTAAGGGAACTTATCACAGTGATCAAAACAGAAGTGGAAGCAAAGTTACAAGAAACAAAAACTGGCAGTCAATAATAGAAAAGAAGAGGAAAACCCATTGATTAATTTACTTCTGTTCAAAGTGCAGGAACTGGAATAGTCTTTGATACCATTTGAAAACCCAACCATGAATGGCATTACTGTCAAACAAGTGAAATACCAGGAAAACAGACAGTTTTGACTCATTGAATGATTTATGAACAACTGCCATGACATTGTAGAGCAAAATCCTCCAGGAACAAAGGACTGCAAATCAGGTGATGCATCGATCAGAAATAACCTTCATTGTCAATGCCATTTAACAGGTAAAGGATGACATTGCCGTATAAAGCAACATTTAAGCAGCAATTAATCCACACACACTGTACCATTGATACCTGAGATACTTGAGATATGTCAGACCTGTGAACAGAATACATAGATACAAGTACACAAGAGCTATAAACCCAAACTGAACAGTTCATATACCTAATGTGTTAAATCATTGGAAGTTACAGCCTGCTAAAAAGCATTTAGGGCAACAGGAAAAAGGCAGGAGCCAGTGACCACTACCCTATATGGACATAGAGGGTAGATACAAGATTTTAGATATTAAAAACTGGACATTGACCACAGTGAAGATGATTTAGATGACCATCAGTGTCTGATGGTTTTTGTTATTTCTGGACATTGGCTTGCTTGACCATTGTGGACTGTTGGTGTATTCATATACTGTTTTTTTTCCTTGCAAAGACATGCAGTCAGCCACCATATGAATGATTTCAGTTTTTGTGAATGAGTGAATACAATGAACGTATTTGGAATATGATATGATCTGTGAATTAACTACTCCACTGAGTGAATTAACAGTCATTACCAGTGAATGGAGATAAACTGACTTGACTTAGTAATCTGACTGCACAGTTTAGGTAATTTATAATCAATGGGTAATTACTGCCTTGATAGATAGGTGGCGTTAAAGGTGGCAGTAAACAGTCATTGGGGAGCTGAAGAGAGGGAGAGCCTTTGAATATCATTCATCTAGAGATTATATCTGCTAAAAAATAAACAGCTGTTAGTAAACAACATTTGGAATGTGCTGTTTAAACTACCTGGTTTAGCAGTCATTGTGGCTATAGTCTGGTTTGACTTGGATATTGGCAGCATACAGACAGTTGGAGTGGAATCTACTGAGAACCTCTGGAACCTGCTGGGCTCCAGTGAACAAAGAACTAGGAAAGCATCTGCGTGTTATTTCTACAGAATACCTGTACTGGCTTGAACAGGGATCTGGTTACATTCCTCTTCTGTGTAGGATTATATTTATTTACTCTCTTTAGCAGTATTTTACATCGTTCTATAGATGTCATAAACAGCTGCATCTGTACTGTGTGTGATAAAAATCTTATTAGACCAAATGTTGCTGTATTTCTGACATTGGAATATTGCCTGATGTAAATCAAGTTGCCAGTTTAGAAGAATCCAATTTGAGATTTAAAAAAAAACCATAATAGAATCTCAAATAGCCCTATAGAAGCAAAGTTCTTGCCAATTTGGCATCCTGAAGACAGATTGAGTTGGACCTTGCTGTAAACACACACACACACACACACACACACACACACACACACACACACACACACACACACACACACACACACACACACACACACACACACACAGGATGGATGAACAAGTTAAACTGGTTCCTACATGTGGGAGTGAAAATATTCTGTGATTTGTCATCAGTCTTTGGATGTCAACTGTCCCTGGTAATTGACATAGATGACATGGCCAAGCAGGTGCTCCTATAGGTGTGTGCCTCCATAACAGCCAACAAATGACATTGCTTACAAGTGGACTAGTGGTGTTGGGCTATGTCACAGGGTCTCATGTCTCCTCTGTCACTTGGTACTGAGATTGATAGAGATTCACCATTTCTGTTGCTTCGAAACAGATAAAAAGAGAGAGACTGTCCACACTGAAAAGGTGTCCATTTGTGAACTATTTCTGGCTGTTTGATTGTGTTTTGATGGTTGTTTGGACATAGTTTATGGATCAAATGTATCAAAGGAAATTAGCAAAGATCAGGCAGATAGTGATATTGCAGCACCCTATAATATATTCCATGTTGTCTCTCTGAGATAGCTACACTTACACTGAGAAAACTACTATTTGACATCAGAAGGATGGAGCAGATGAGAAGACAGGTGTGGAGGAGTAAATTGGCATCTAGATGAAACCATTACAAGCTGTGACTTATGATGCTGTTTTAATGCAGGTACTGATGTAATAATATGTAGTGGTTGCATGATCTGTGATGAAAAGCACGTATTGAATAATCTTGGATTAGAAATTATGAGTAATAAACAGAAGAGATATTATGTGCAGTAACAAGGGGATTGTGATTGTTGCAGTAACAAAGAGACAATCATTGTTGTAAAAACAACGGAACAGTAATTGTTGAACAGCAACAGTGATAATGTGTTGACATCAACACTGTTACAACAGCAGTGAAACGACAACATTGAAGCACTATCAATGTACTCTAAATGGAATAATGACTTCAATAAACAGTGAAATTTTGGAGTAGAAACAAAGTTCAACAAAAGGGAAGTTGGTGTTGCAGTTGAGCGGCAGCTGTTCCAGTGCATTGTGTGTGATAGAAAGTGACATTTAGATAGAGTCTAGTCCAGATTACAATTGGATTCTATCCAGATATTCAACCTGCTACTTTCTCCACTTCTCCCAATTGTTTGCTCGCTGAGAGTAAAGTATAGGCCTGTGTGGGTAGTTGACTGAACCAATGCTGCCATGTTGTGTTAAGTTATCTGTGATGCAAGGATTTATGGAAAGTTGTTCTGATGAATAGAGATGCTGGACTTAACTGGTGTTCTTCACTCTCAGGTGGAACTGTTCCTGACGTAGCTGTTTAGCACAAACTTGGGACCAGAGCTGTTGAAAAAGGCATTTGGATATATTGTTTTTAAGGAATTTAATTTTTTAGTGAGAAAAAAGGTATTTTCTGTTGAGAAAGTTTTTTATAGAAGGGAAAATTGGAAGAATTTCACTGTCTATTTGATGTCTCAGAAACCAGGCCTTGTCTTCTCTTATTTCATAGGATTAATGTGGAGCATGAATCAGCCTGGTAATTGGATATTAATTAGGGCATTCTATTCAATTTTGAGTTCAGGAAGGCGAGACTTAACTTGACTAATTTCATCAGATTGATCCAGATTAATTCTCCTGGTAATGGAGAAGTAATAAAGAGGTTACTCCAGGAAATAAGTGAAGACCTTCACCATGGGGAATAGAAAGGAGCTGTTTGTAGAACACTTGACTTCACTATCTACACCTGCAGTATTGGACATCACACAGTGAAAACTGACAAATACAACTGTGGATACGGCCAATTTTCCTCAGTTCTTTCAACATGACTCATGGATGAGGATATTATTGGACCTAAAAAAAATCTGTAACAGATTCACATTTGTCCCTGTGTCTTCTAGGATTTCAAACCAAAACAACACTGGATAGCCATATGTGCTAGTAAGGATAGATTTCATTGCCATAGCAACTGGCTAAAGATGTTGTTACCATAGTGACTGGCAAATGATATTGTTGCCATGGTGACTGTGATGCAGATGTAGATAATATTGAAATCCTTGAAAGAAAAGGAGACATTTGTAACATGTAATTGCTGTGTAATGCTATCTGTAAAATATCATCGTTGACAAGAATTCGGGATAGCATCAACTGAGATGTATGTCACATGACTGACGAACTGACTGACTTACAATTCGGGGAGGGACGTGTTATGTGACAGTAAGACATTGAGATATATATATGACAGTCACATGGTTTGCTGAGAGTTCAGATTAAGTTGACATATGTAACTGTATGTGATATGAATGTTCTGTGTCTGGTGTGAGCTTGTTAACATGTGTCATCCACCCACCCACCTGGCTGCGGGGAACTGGACATGATGACTGGACATTAACAAATGGATGTTAACAAATGGACATTACCAAGTGGATGTTAAAAAGTTAATGTTGACAACTGCACGTACAACTAGATATTGAAATGGATATACAACTGGACAAGTGAACTAAAATTATTAAGTATACTAGGGTACATAAACCAGGGGACGTACATATCAAAGAGTATTTGTGAGTCGTGCCTCTCCTACACAGCTGATGTGTCATGTGATCCATTGTATCATTTGTTGATCTCCTCAGCGAAGTTACATAGGTCTTGGTTACGCATGTTAAAATGTTTGATGCTGTTAAATAGGTTTCAATGTAGATGACTTGGACTCAGGATTAAAATTCTCTGTTCTGCTGAAAAGAGTTATTTTAGGATAAACAGGTGGAATATTACAATATTACTGCCACTTGATACTAAAATGGTCTTGGGAGCAATAAAAAACAGCAGATTGACACGTGGAGGTGTTGGACCATACACAGTGTGTTTACTTTGATGGACATTAAGACGTCTTTGAAGTGATTTCATAACACACCGCGCCTTGTTTTATTCCACAGCTAGAGTGTTGAATTGTTCCAGCACCTGCTCAGAGTTGATGGGTAGTCTGGAGACCATGGCAGTGATTGTGAACAGTTATGTAAGTATGGTAATAGATGGCAGGGCAGGTGCCCTCTGGTACCCTGAGAGTCATGGCTTGGACTGTGACATTGATAACTCATTAAGTCACCTAACACTGGGAACACTTGCTTTATGTGTATTATACAAATTTTTTTTTTTCATTAACGAAAGAAGTAAGTTGTCATAATCTTTTATATATATATATATATATATATATATATATATATATATATATATATATATATATATATATATATATATATATATATATATAATAAAAGATCCTTAGTATTAATGTAACATGTTCTGATGAAGTCTGCAGGGGGAGGCTTAGGGCTGCTGTTACTCTGATATGATGAAGGATAATGAAGGGTGTTTTACCCAGAATAACTTCTATAAATCAACTTAAGTTTAGGCTTTTTAAAAAGACGTAAATAGTGATTTGCAGCTCTTACAAAATACTTCAGAAATATCTTTGTACATTAGAACCTGTGAAGTCACAAGGTGGCTGAGGTTAGTAGAGGGTGATAACAAGTTGTAATTAGTTTTAATGAAACAACTGCTGTGACTAGTTATGTTCTTTTAAGTCTGGAAAGAACTACATGCAAATATGTGCTCATGTGTGATTGCATGTGTGTGTAAACGTGCATGCTGGATGGAGCCGTCTCTGTGTGTTTCACATGTTTAGATGTTGGCCATTGGCGGTTATTTTATATTATACTTTTTAAGGAAGGGTGTTTTTTTCTCATTGACTGAATTTTCTGCAGCGTTTTCACAGTTAAATTTTATATTTTGGAAATCTCATTTCAGGGCAAGTATTCTCCTGTTTTTAAATTTAATCGAGTTTAGAATTACTATCAAATTTTTTATTAAAAAGATTTTTTTTTTTTCATATTTCAGGTGGGCATCATCCCCATCTATGACAGTTTAGACAGAGCTGGCATCAGAGAACTCTCAGGGAGCGTCAAAGTGAAAGCCATGACAAAGTAAGTGTCAAAGTGAAAGCCATGACAAAGTAAATGTCAAAGTGAAAGCCATGACAAAGTAAGCTGCTGTTCAACTGAGCATAGACTGCTTAAATGAAATAGCTGACTCAGTAAAGTGGACTTTGTTATACTAGTGGTAGAGGAGTGATGGTTCCCCAGTAATTGTAGTTGGCGTTATGTAATGGACCATTGTCTTCACTTAAATCATTGTCAAGACAATCACAATTTCCTTTAGTTAAAAGGCTGTAAAAAAATGAAGCAAACTTTTTTTCAGATTCTGTGTCAAGTTCAACTCAGTCGATTAACAGCTATTTTTGCTTGTTCTGATTTTCATTTTGAAACAATTAACATTTTAAAGCGTCTCTCAGACTCATATTTTACATTTTCCATTACTAAATTAGAAGGTTAAGTGCACAATAATAGAAAAAAAACCTGCTGTTGCTACTACAGAAATGATTACATGTATTTTTGTTGTATTCCACTCTTTTTTTGTACCAATTTCAGAAAAGTTCATGATTTGAGCTCCAGGTTTCCTAAAATAGACGACTGTGCTCACTTCCATTATGATTTTATAGAGCTCGGACCTCTTCAGGTATTATCAAAGATTGCCAAAACTGATCGAAATATTTATAAAATTCATGAGTAATAATTGAAGCAATGGAATAACTCACACTTAAATACTTGTAAAGACATGCAGAGTATCAGTTAAGTGTATGACATATTTCAGTAATTTGTTATGTGTCACAGTCAGTGCTTAAAACTGTTCTCGTAAATTATGGCACTTCTGGTCCGTATAATGTTTCATTTGGTTTAGGTTACTTTCTGATTTATGGTGTGATGTTATTTCCTCTCACTAGGTGTCACTACTTCCTGGTCACCGCGATAGTTACAAACACAATGAGGACGGCACTATGACACCTCTCTACTTTATTAAAGTCTCTTCTAATGAGAAAATGTGGACTTTAAAAAGAACTTTTGAAAATTTCCGCCTGTTAGACAAGCAGCTGCACAAATGTATATATGATCGCAAGTTCAGCAAGCTGCCAGAGCTCCGTAAGGAAGACGGAGATGAGGAAAATTTAGAGGTGAGCAATCTCTCTCTCTCTCTCTCTCTCTCTCTCTCTCTCACACACACACACGCACACACACACATTTTTGTAAGTGAATTATCATATCACAGCAATAATACAGTTTCTTTTGTACCAGATTAGTAGAGCAAAAACATCATTTCAGATTATGTGATATGTATATATCAGCTGCCATACCTAAGGATGGCATGTTAAACACAAATATGTTTCCAGTCTGTTCAGAAATGATGGTCATTGCCCTATTGCCACCAGCCAGTCATTAGCTTATCACTGGTCATTTAAGTGGACTGGTCAATATTCCTCCCTCAGGATGGTACTGCCATTAAGTGTGCTTTCTGTTGTGATGGGATTAATACTGAGTGGTCAATAGGAGGATGACCAACTAGCCTTGTGAACAACTCACTGGTTTAACACTGCATCAGTTGGTAGAAGGATTTTTTTTTTTTTTTTTTTTGAATGATTCATTATGAAAAGTGTATGTATGTTTGTGTGTGTGTCTGCTATTTGGTTTTATTTATTTTTTTATTATATATATATATTTTTTTATATTCTGCCCTTAGTCACTTTCTCATTGCACTATGTGATGTGGATGACCACCATATCTGTTCTTATTCTTGAGGTCAGTTTAGAGCACTGGTCAGTACCAATGAACACTATTGTGCTATTGGTCAAATGGGAGAATAAGGAAGTGCAGGTCTGCTGATAAACACTCTCTTGTGAACAGTGAAGCATGGGCAGGAATCTTTCTGGTCAAATAATGGTCTGTTACCAGATCTCTTAATGTTAGATCATGCCTAGCTTTTTACCCAACTTCCATCAAAATTGCCTTAGGGTTGAAGTGTTTTTTCGTTTGGTAAATATTGATAACCTCATCCAATTGTCTGCCTATCATGTAAATCACGTGCAGATCTGTTTTATAGCATATCTGCATGTGCATATCCAGCTGTGGGCACACGCATTCCTGTTTTAACATGGGACATTTGAACTCTTTCCCTCTCTATCTGGCAGTATACTGGGGTCAAAAACCAGGAAATCAATGTATTAAGTCAACATGTCTGGGGAGAAAACAAACACCAGAGCAGCATCCGTGTGAAATAACAGGGAAGATTTCCCAGCAGAGGGCGCCAGGAAGCGTAAATAATGCCATCTGTGCGCGACCCTTGTTTGTAATAAGAGAGAATCAATACTTTAAACCGCATTTGAATGCTGGGTGAATGTGAAATGTGAGGAAGTGAAAATGTCAGAAAATAATGGGAAAGAGATGGAAAATACTTTGCAGAAATTGGGGTAAGCATTTTTTCTGCTGTAGTTGTTAGAATACAGCACACATTTTCTTATTTCCTTAAAGTTTGCAAAATTTCATATCTATCCAGAGGATGAGTAAAGACTGGTAGAATGTTTCTGTATATATGTATGTGTGCATACGTGCATGCATGCACATGTTTCAGCAAAGATATGTTTTAAAACTTTATCGTTTTATGTAGGCACACACAAGGTAAAATCGTAAAATTTGTGTTCCTATAACTATATTTGTGTACTAGAACGTGCATTTGTAGTTGTTAAATGGAAAAATTATTTCAAGCAGTTGTGGATGTGGTAATACTGTGATGAGGGGCAGTTGTGTACCGTGTGTTATGACAAAGTGCTTGAAAGAAGTGAGGTTGGTCAACACTGTGCAATTGTTATTTTGCTCAGATTAATTGCTGTCAGTTTTTCCTAAAAGTTAGTATTTTATTTTATTTTATTTTATTTAAATTTAATTTTTTATTTCAATGGTTGTGTATTGTAATTGACCCTTTCCTACATGTACCATGGCAGACATGATTTCCATGTTTATTACTGTCATTTTAGTTGCTAAATTTTGGGAAGAAAGATAATAACTTTGTAATGATGTTAAATGAAGGATCTCTCCACATACAGTAATCAACCAGCACAAAAATCAATACTTTGCTAGAAACAGGAACAATAACTGCAAGTAAAATGTATACATTCTGCAGAAAACTATTCTATTACTGACATCTGATTACAGTTCATCTGGTACATTCCTGGAGGTTGTCTTCTTAGAAAATTGTACAAGTTGGATTGTATTTATTCTTTAGAAAGATGGCATAGGGATTTTTAGTCAGTGTTCTCATGGCTAACTGAGGCCAATAGTCTTCCATCCCAACTCACACATATTGACAGAGAAGGGGACATCTTTTAGCCTGGTTTGGTTTTACTGACTGGTTAAGTTCAAAAGTCATACTTTTGATTTAAGTTGACTTAGTGTCATTGCACAAATAATTATGAAGATGACTTACTTACTAATGACCAGATTTTATAAAGTACATACAGGATTACCAGATATTGACTGGTCCTGGTCTATGCAATAGAAATAGAAGGCTAGCACAGGGTTCTACTTGTGATAGTTCTAGACCATGTGGATATATTATGAAAGACTGGTAATGGTTCCTAGTACATAGGATTGGGGTCTCAATTAATGTTAAATATTAAAGTATACTTATAATACTTTTATGATGCAATTCAGAATTAACCTCCAGTAGAGAAATTGTGAATCCAGATATCTAGCCTGGGTGTATTCATATGTGTATATTTTATACAGATATGTTAGTTAGTCTGGTTTCTCCACAGTGAAATACATATAGGGTAAGTAGATATGGCCAGTTGGTATTCACTGGTATATACTAGAAGGCAGTGCAGAGGTTCTTGGAGTGATGTATTGTGTTGACAAGTCGTAAGAACTTGTTTTTGAAGATGGTAAATATTGGTGCTGTTCTCCAGAACTTCTCCTTGCTGGACATTGTCCAGACAGCCATGGGTAGCGCACTGAAGCCCCAATTCTTAGCTGAAAATTATGTTATGTATGTATTTCAATTTCACTTTAAAGCAATCCAATAATTTCTTCTTTTGCCAACTTTTATTTTCAGAAAATAATATTTTTCAGTGAGATAATTTTTGCTGATCATTTTATTTGCAGGGCATTCCAGAGAAGCTAGCTGCCTACCTGAACAAATTCAGTGAGATAGCAGGCAACATGATCAGCTGTGGACCAATACTGAACTGGCTGGAGGTGAGAGAGAGAGAGAATAGGGGGATAAAGAGAGAGAGAGAGAGAGAGTAGGGGGATAAAGAGAGAAAGAGAGAGAGAGAGGAGGAGGAGGATGGTGAGAGAGAGAGAGGAAGGAAGGAAGGGAGAGATGTGAAAGAAAGGGTGGGAGGAGGAGAGAAAGTGAGAGAGAGATTTGATCAATCTATTTGTGTTTTAGACAAGTGGATTTATCTCTTATAATGAAGCTACCTAATATAGTTGCCTGTTGATTCATATTCAGAAAATGTTTGAACTAGGTACAACATGACCGTGTATTGATCAGAGGACAATAATTAAATCTTCCTATGTATTTATTCATTGATTTATGACAAGCAGTGGAGATGAGTCTAGACTTGGAATTGATCAAGAGTCACAGTAATTTAGAGTCAAAGCAGCAGCCATGGTTTTCTCTGGTGACTGTGATCAGCACCCTATAATAGCATTAGGCTACCACTTGGAATGTTTGTTCACATATATGTGGTATCAGGGTATTGATGGATGGCTGCTGTTTGTTATTCTATTTTCGGCATTCCTCTGCAAATAATAGGCAAGAAAATTACAAATTTATATTTTGAGCAGCTTGGCTAATCTTTTAATTTCCATGTGAACATTTCACAGCTTTCTAGGAGATGGCTGGAAATAAAGCTATAAAGAAATTGTATTGCCAGTTTTGATATGCAATGGTCATTACATTTTGATGTTTGTTTATAGATGGATAACCATGGCAACCGTCTGTTAATAACCTCCAGTGATGACAGTGACATCAATATCCCAGCCATCGCGGCGGCACACGTAGTGAAGTCACACAACGCCCAGGCCACGGACGAACTCTCTCTCAAAGTAAGTCCTAGGGTTTGAAATTTATGTAAACTGAAGTCACAGTCACAAGTGTAAATGATGTGCATTTGACTCAGTTGCAAACAGGGGACTACATTGCTATTGTGCATTCACTAAAATTTAGCAAAAAATCTATAGATATCATCTTTAGACATTATAGTTCTGATTCTGGACAGTCATTTTCTGAAGTCTGCTGGTTTGAGGGACCAATCTGCCCTCACATAGAAGGCACAAGACTACCAAACATAACATTTTGTACAACATACTGATTGTTGATTTTAATGAGTTCAACAAGTTATATTACTATCCAGTTCCCATCTTTGTGTCACTATCTCCCTATATTATTATCTGTACTGTTATACCAGTATTATGGCAGTGATTCCTGTGTTTCTGTGTCTTTCAGGTTGGTGACTTTGTATCTGTGATAGACATGCCTCCAGTAGAGGACACAGTATGGTGGAGAGGAAAGAAGGCTTCATTTGAGGTAGGGAACACCACACTGTGAGAGCTGTGGTATCATAGGCCCCATTCAGAATAGGGGACTAACTAGTCTGAGGGTCAAATATGGCCAAACCACTTGAAAACTTCACGGGATATTTCTATTCAGTGTCTATTAGCATATTAGACGGCAAGATTTGTAGTTGGTTGCTATATTTGACCCTCGGACTAGTTAGTCTCTTATTCTGAATTGGGCTATACTGTGTGCAAATATACTTCAATACCTTCTAACACACAAAGTTGGCTGATGTTTTCTTCCTGATTTAGTATGTACTGTATTTGTGAACTATTTCAGGTTGGTTTCTTCCCAGCAGAGTGTGTAGAAATCATTGGCTCTGACAACAAGATGCCACAAACAGTGGAGGCTAAGCTAGCAGAAGCACAAAAACCAGGTAAGAATTGATTTTAATGGCACTGCTTTCAGCATCAAAAAGATATGAATGTGCATATATGAATAGTGCTATTAAGAAGGATGAAATGTTAAGATCTTTTCATGATAAAAAATTTCCTGGAAAAATCAGTAGTTTTCCAATTATCACTAAGGAATACCCTATTCAAAAAATTCTTTTTCAAGTATTCTTATTTAACTTGAATTATGATGAGTTTGTTTTGTGTTTCCCAGTTTTACAGCGCCGAGGCAAGGTGATATCATTCCTGTCCCGTTTCTTCACGCATCGTCCCACCAGGAACGCCCTGAAGCAGACGGGAATCGTGAAGGAGAGAGTGTTTGGTTGTGATCTTGGTGAACATCTGCTCAATTCAGGACTAGAAGGTAGGGGAGGACTGAAACCAAAAATATACACAACATAATATATTTCTAGTGCTGCAGTGTCTGTCAGTAGATAATCACTACAATTATGACAACCTCGTGTCCTCTTCGTAAGGACTTTCCCCCTTCATACAGTAACAGTCATGGTATCACCTGAAACCAGATTTTGTCAGTCCATAAATAGATTCTTTAAATGTTGTTTAGATTTTAACTTAACTCTTCATTAATGTTTTCTTGAAGTTGGTATATTCAGGGATTGTCTATTGACATAGTGGCTTAGATTTCTATATTCTTCTTGTTGACATGAATATGCTAGATTTGAGAAAAAATAGTGACTTAATTGCATAAAGATCCTTTAAAAATTCACAAGACCCTTCCTGTCGGGATGTGACAACTGAATGACATGTTTTTATTCTCCAGTGCCACAGGTGCTCCAAATTTGCAGCGAAGTAATAGAGAAACATGGTATTGTAGATGGTATATACAGACTGTCTGGAGTGGCATCGAATATACAGAAACTCAGGTATGCTGTGTAAATAACAAAACAAAAACTGTAGTGAAAATAAAATTACAGAAAGAGATCGGGGAACAAGGTTAACTGATGAAATGAAAATTAAATAGGACAACAACTACAAAGAAAATTGATCTTTTTCAAGTGAAATATTTTTGTCTTGTACCTCCAGGCTAGCGTTTGATGAAGGGACAGCTCCTGACCTGAAGATAGAGACCCAGAAAGACATCCACAGTATCAGCTCCTTACTGAAGATGTACTTCAGAGAGTTACCCAACCCTCTCCTCACCTATCAACTCTACTCTAAGTTTGTGGTAGGTGGAGCCACTGTCTGATGTAGATAGATTGTGAGAAATGTAGAAAAGAAAAGAGTATAAATGGAAATGAAACTGGCTTGTAGAGGTTCAGTAAATGAATAACCAAGTCCTTTATTTGGAAGACTTGGTGAAATTTTGAATTGGATTTGATACTAATTTCATGGTTCGCAGAATGAGGTTTATTATGTTCATGTTTTATTGTAAAGCTGTTGCAGTAGTAGAAAGTATTTTACATTGTTTGCTATAAGAAGTGTATATGAACACATGCATACCTGCTTGTGTCTCTGTGTAAAAATGTATCAGAAAGGAATTGAGGATATCCCTGGTTGTATTAGTAGAACATGTTCTTCCCACTTCAGTCTGCAGTCCATGTGTCTAATGAAGATGAGAAGTGGCAGGGAGTGAGATCCACACTACAGCAGCTCCCTCCTCCACACTACAGGTAATATATATATACTACAGCAGCTACCACCTCCACACTACAGGTAATATATATATATATACTACAGCAGCTACCACCTCCACACTACAGGTAATATATATATATATATACTACAGCAGCTACCACCTCCACACTACAGGTAATGCACTCAGGGCCGTAGCCTCCGGGGGGGCAGGGGGGGCAGCTGCCCCCCCTGGGATTTGAGGTGCAAAAAAAAAAATAATAATAAT
>NW_019773692.1:0-22953 GCF_001039355.2 Lingula anatina | reverse complement strand
GATGTAATATTATTTTATGCACTGTCATCATTTTTCATATATAGGGACTTTCATCATGTGAATTTTAACTCTCATGGTCCTGACATTGTAATCTTATTGAAAGGGTGGATTAAGACCATCTTCTGGGTCTCCTGGAAGACAGTCAGATTTTACAGTTTATATTAACGGGTTTCTGTTGGAAGACTATCAAAATGGAGGATGGATCAACAAAGATACTTTGGAATACTGTCAGAAAATATCTCTGAATCTGCTCCTGTTATTGACCATGTTACCTATTGTGCATGATTAAAAATCAGTGTTGACTGACTGTGCTATTATAAGCATTTATTATTGCATCAAAATTGACATAATGACCTATTTTGCATCTTTTTTTTTTCTGTTTTTTGTCTGTACATTTGACAGCTTTGCTGCCTTGTCTAGTACTGCATCTTTATCTGCAACTTTTAGAAGTAGTTCTAATTTTGTTTTCTAATATGCATGCTAACCAGGATTATACTAACAAAACGAAAAAAAAGAAACCCTCAGCACAACTCACAAAGGATCTGCTGCCATATTTATATGGATCTGAAAAGTGTATTTATATCAACATAATTGGGGAAATTGTAACAACGTCACTTACCAGAACTTCACTGTGTTGGGATCTTTCCAATGAGATGTGACTTATTTCTGTTGGGACACATGTCTTAGATAACGTTAAAAAAAGTCAACGTCCCATAAATATTTGACGGACGTATGAACTGTTTCCTCACACTAAAATTTGTCTTCAGTGATCTGTACTGTCACTTCAAAGCTCTGGTCGAGTGGGATTTACAGTTGAAAAAAAATGTAAAACAAAATAATAAAAAATTGTCACCCTAAAAGAACAGCAATGGTTTCAGTTTATGTTTTTGTACATTTTAGCTAGTTTGATTGATTTCTGTTCTTTTATCTTTACCACTGTTCTGTAACAACATTTGACAGCAAATAATGTGTTCATTTTGAGGCTTGCAAATGTTTTTTAACCCTTAGAACATTCTTTTTGCAATTAATTGCACATTTCACAAATCTATTAGATCGTTTTATGGGTAAAGATGGTTTAATGAATATTTTCATTATTGGGTCAACAATTACAGAAATATGTGTTAGAGGTCAATTTTTAAATTGTTTTATTTTCAATAAAAAACCTAGTGACATTGACCCATTTTTGAACTGTTATATCTGGCAAAATTGAATATCTTAATTGTACATGACTTTACATAATATTGTATAATTTTATAATGTATTGTTTGGCAGATATTTGGTGTACAGTTGATTTTTATACGAGGATAAACATGCAAAATAATGTATTCTTATAGTAAATAGGAATCTTCGCTTGTTTTTTCTCTTTTTATGCATTCATATATTTTGGTATTATTTCTGTAGTTGTCCTTTCTTAGCTATTTAGGTATAACTTAATATTTTATATTCAAGCACACATTTATGCAAACATTCCTTCTTAAACATATTTATTTCGATGTCTATCCATCTTTGCCTAAGATCATATTTCAATATCCTTATCTACAAGATATATATACACATGTTGTAGCAAATTATAGTCATTTCATCTAATTCTAGTCAAAATATTTCAGTACTTTTTTATTATTAAAAATATAAGAATAATTTTGAAATAAGTATTTTTGATCCTAGTCTTATTATGTCCCCTCTAAATTCCTATTTTCATTATGGGTTATGATTCTAGTGAAAATTAGGTTGAAGTTCTACATTATAGACAGAAAAAACTTAAATTGATAGGCAGGGTGTTTAAAATCCCTGTATCTTTATTTATCAATCAAATAATCATGTAGCTTGTATAGGGAATAAATATGGCAAAATTAGTTAAGTTACTGTTTTTGTTGTTTTTCTCTCTGTGCTTTCATTTCTGAGATGATAAAACAAGGTTTAAAATGCTGTTTTTGATACATTTTGATGGTTGCATGTTTCTAATGCACGAACTACTAAAATTAGCCAGTTATGATTTAAAACCATGCCAAATACAGAATAATTTTTAGAATAATCCATTTGTTCATCTTTTCTCTGTTGATAAAGTTAAATCTCAAATATTTAACAATCTAAACAGCTTTGCTATTCTACCGTCTTTCTTTCTTTCAAATCACCATTCTTTTTCTCCTAATCAACTTTCAACTTCTCTCTTAATTGATCACATAAATTTCAGATTTTTTACCTGCTGTCATATTTGCAAGATGTGCACCATTAAGAAAGACCTTATGCCCAGTACAATCATTCTGAAAGATCTTACTCTAAATTGATACCTATGTCTTCTTTCAGGTGCCAAGAAGCTAGCACGTCCCAAGTCCCTATGTGTAGCCACGCCCACCAAACTGCTGTCACTAGAGGAGGCCCAGCAAAAACAGAAATACATAGAAGTAGGAGGAGGTCCTGCTGCCTTGCCTGAATTCCACACTATACTAGAACATCCGTAAGTACTGATTTGTTATAGTTATATATTATATAAGTTCTAAGTAATAATAAATTTAGTAGAAAGATTAGAGCCTAGATGGAACCTGAGGTACACCAAGCTTGCAACATAAAGGTATTGCAGAACAATCAGTAATCCACACAAAACAAAGGCAGCTTACTACATATATAGAGGTACAAAAGGTGTACTACTGTAGAAAGAGTTAAGGTGCTACCTCCTTGGCAATATTGTGTATTGTCTTCAGGTGACCTTTTCTTCAAAGGAAAATTGGCAAGTTTTATACCGGGAATATATAAGTCTGTAAAAAAATTACTTTGAAAATGGTATGACTGCTGCTGACAGTTAGTGACATGTTTTCACTGATATTTTCAGTCGTAAGCGGAGCAGAAAGTCTGGAGGTTGGAAGGCTCTGTTCAAAGGCAGTGGTGGGAAGACAAGTTCTGGTGCTGCTAAACCTAAATACAGAAAGAGTAGCACCCCAGGTGAGATAAGTGAGTCACACCTTTTGTTGTCTTTGTTTTCTGCACTTTCTTAAGATACATGTCATGGCACTGGGAATTTCTGTAACTGGTGTATTTATGTCATTGTATTCATCTGTGTAGTAGTGCTTTAATTTAATTTAAAGTATTTTGGATTTTCTGGATGTTTTCTAATTTGAATATTGTGTTTTTGTCAGTTCTTGTAGCACAGGTTTAGTACAAGTTTTGATTTGAATAAGTTTTGGTTTACAAATTACATCTCTTTTATACAACTGAACACAGGTAAGTTAATTAAACCAATTGAGTGTATTTTCCTTTTTGCCTCATTAGCTGATAAAGAAGTGAAAGTCACGAGGTCATTTGTATGTCTGAATGAAGGTATATTGGCTTATTAAACAAATTAAATGATAAAAAATCATCTTGAACTTTCTAGTGCCCTCCAAGTTTTCCGGTAAACAACATAACACAGATGTAAGCAGAGGTGACACGAGGAGGAAACTACGCATGGTAAAAAGTGCCGACTCCTTGGCTACCATGTCTGCACTGCCACACGCAGGGGCCCTGATTGCCAACCCATATGCAGGTAAGACACAGGGAAATATTACACCTTCTTTTGGGGAAACTTTCAGGAAATGTTTACAAGATGAGGTTGTATTTTCGTGTACTTTTGTGCTGTTGATATTTTCAAATGGTAAAGAAATATTGGTAATTTGGAATGGTGAAGAAGTATTTGGGTGAATTGATGTTTGTTCCCACAATTTAAAATGTTTATAGGAAAAACATGATCAAATGTTTTTCTTGTTTACGAGCAAAAGTTTATAATATAAAGCATTTCAAATAAAATCTGTTTTGGACTCAGACTAGGATTGTAAAGCTTCAAAAACATTTATAAACATACATTTCATTGAATGCAATATTTATTATATGTTTTAAGGGATGTCAATACATTTATTCCAGAAGAGAGTCCCAAGTTAGAGCGACCCAAGTCAGTAGATGACAGTAGTATCACTACGGGAACCACAGTGGTAGAGGCTCCCATGCCAAGGTCTAACTCCCTAGAGTCCTACTTTGAAATGCCAATAGATGCTGACGCTCAGAGTGGTAAGATACAAGACAGTTCATTTATTGTTCAACTTTTGAATCTTTTTCAAAGAAAAACAGTGGAATTTCAGATTGAGAGTAGTTATATTTGTGTTTTTTCCATGGTATTTTGGCGTCAGAGTTAAAAGCCTTGATAGTCTGTGAGTTAAATAGTACAGTTTGCTTGTAATGTTATTTATCATCCAAATGCTATATTACAAGACCATTAAAATAAACATTGAAATTGTTCCACAGCTGAAAGAAATGAGGGTGAGGGGCAAAGAAAGTCATATTGTTGTAGGTTTTGTACTAGAATTTATTTGGTACGGCAAAGGACTGACCTATGTATTTTATCTTTCCAGATGTCACTGAGGACTCGATTGTGTCTGAGCAAGCAGTCTCTCAGAAACCCAGCAAAAAGAAACAGCGAACAGCATCAGAACCTTCCACCCCTCAGGAACTCAAAGTGTTTGAAATAGAACTTGAGTCAAAGAAGTCCCACAGGTCGCCATCTTTAAAACAAAAAATTGCAAAAGCTCTATCACCTAAGGCTCGACGGAAGAGAAGCACTCCATCTCCTAGTAACAGCAAACGTTTAGTCTCTGCACCCATATTGCAGACACCTCCAAGTTCAGAGAGCTCCTCACCTTTATGCCACAAGTCATTTTCATTCAGCGATTCTGCATCTCTTGAGGAAAAATTTCAAAGCAAGAATGGAGGAGGAGGAAGCGGGGTGTTCTATGTCCCCAATGAGACCCAGGAGCCAGGGGAGATCCTGGAGCTGGCTCACAGCCCTGGTGCTAAGAGAAAATCTGTGCGGAGATTCTCAGAGTTTGACTCCGCGGAAGATGTCAGTCAAGACACGTCACAGACGTTAGAGGCCAGTCAGAGTGATGGTAATTTGTCTAGCAGCACGCTGGATTTATCCATAGAGAACCTGAGCACAGAAAACTATAACTTGGTGGAGGAAGTGCAGTCTGCTATCCAGGAAAGAGGACAGAAGGATTCCAGTCCCGATATTCTTGGATCCCGTAGTAGTGAGCAAGATTTGTTCGAGGCTTCCAAGGATTCGAGTGCCCAGTCAGTGCCAAATACAAATGACTCTGTGTCCAGTTACACAAAGGAAGATTCAGAACAGTCACCTGCTGCTCCTTCCGAGCAGAGGAAAAGTTTAAAGATTGAACTTCGCTTGGGTACACCGGACAGTGATAAATTCCCAAATTTGATGCTCACGTCATCAGACTCTTTATTTTCTGCCAACAGTGATTTAAAAACCCCAGACAGTGATGTCATAACCCTGGACAGCTCGTCCACCATTAACTCTGAAATCATGGAGCAATGGTCTCGGACACTAGGAGCAGACTCAACAGCTGAAAGCTGCGACAATCTCAGCTGTCATTCCTGGAATTTTGCCAATAATGAGGATCGACGGCTGTCACAGTCAAGCGATGAGTATTTTTCCACCCTGTCTCGTGACAGTGAGCAGGGGACATTAACACGCAGTGACTGGGGCACACTCAGAGACAGTAACTTTGATACACTGAGTGATTCTGGGGGTCATATAGACTATTCCTCGGAGGTTGGGGACCAGGGAACTCTGACACGTAATCATGAAGGAAATCAGGCAGAACCCCAAGAACAGACAGATTTCCTGTCAGATTCAGAACTTATTCCAAAGGAAACTTTAGATTTGATAACAAGTGGTGCCAGTTTTGACCACTTAGGAGGGATAACCACCTTAACTGCTGACAACACAGAGGGGAGTGGTCTGACAGCTACACAGGGGTCCAAGGAGAGCACCACCAGCACCACCACATTTCTGGAGACAGACATTGATTTACTGGACAGCAGTAACAGCCATGGAGCACCGTCACCAGTGGCATCTTTAACATCTCAGTCCCCATGTCCCCTGTCACCAGACATGGTGGTGTCACCTGTCAGACAGGAGTCTGTTGACGACCCCGCTGTGTCACAGTCCTCGGAATTACCATTGGAACAGCGACCAGCCTTCACTATGTCTCTGTCATCAGACGGAGGTCTGGGTGACAGTGGTGAATATGATAACGCATTAAACCGTAGACACAGTTCCCAGGGTTCCTTGCACAGTGGAGATTACGACAACGTGATATCCCACAGACATGAGTCCCTGGGGTCACTGCTGGACCAGATCACGCCCGACGGAAGCTCCTCTCTTGCCTCAGAAGATCTCCTTAGTCAGCTCATGCCACTGTCTGATGTGGCGGAGACTTCTTTACCCAACACCACAGAGGATGCTCCGCCTGTTGATGGTGGTAGTCTGGGGGAGTGTGAACCTGCTGAATCCAGTGCCATAGTAGAGCCAGCACCTGACAACACTGAGACTGCTGATGGTGAAGAGCAAGCACCTGTAACAACTGACACCACTGAGGGAACAGTTGGGGATGTAATAGAGGAACAGGTGCCCCCTGTAACAAACATTGAGGATGAGGCACCATGTGTGACAAGTAGCAGTGAGGAATTGGTACCTGTTAGCACTGTCATGTCTGTTAGTACAGGAGATCAAGACAACAATCTAAGTGCTGAAGTTAAGACCCTCCCCACAGAACCTACAGAACCTCCTGTAGCTAGTGAAGAAATAGATGAACATGTAGATAAAGTCCCTGCACCAAGTCCTGTTGTGACTGAGACAGACAGGGAAGATGTTATTGTTGTGAAACCTAGGAAAATATTAGTTGTTAAACCAGACTCTGTTGACTCAGATACAAAACCAGCACCTGCTCAAGATGTCAAACCAGACTCAGAAATGTCTGATGACAACACAGTGTCAGGTGAGAATGTTTCGGGTTTGCCATTTAGAGACAAGAGCAGCCCAGTGGATGACTCTACCCTCTATAGTCCCAGGGGTATAGGTCTACCCCACCGAGAGGAAAGTGTGGTTCTACGGCGCAGAGAGATCACTGCACCAAGTTTCCCATCTCCACGATCTCAGATGGTGACTCAAGTTGACATTAGTGATACATTTGTACAGGCAAATCCAGCACAGGCTAGTTCAGTACAGGCAAATCCAGCTCAGCCAAGTCCAGCAGAGGCAAGTCCAGCACAGGAGAGTTCAGTGCTGGCAAGTCCAACTGAGGAAAGTTCTCCGCCTATAGTCAATGATCAACCAACTCAACACAAGAGACTAATACGACCTTTTGAATATGAAGATGACAGTATCTTCAAGTCATATAAAAGCACAGATAGTGGCAGTGACTCTAGTAGTTTAGAAAGAGACAATATTCCAGCTTGGGACTATGGACGTTCTGAGAGTAAAAAAGGAATTCAGAAATTTGATAGGGATAGAAGACAGGAAAGGTGGAAAAATAGTTCACAAAAGAAAGATGGTGATGCCACTACAAAGAGTGGAAGACCATCTAGTATTGGTGACAAGGTGGCGTTGTTTAGTCAAAGTCAAGACAGCACAAATCAAAATGTGATCAAACATGATGGAACGCAAGCTGGGGAGGTACGGGCCTATGTCCTTAGGCAGCCTAGGTTAGAACCTCATGTGTCCAGTGACACTAGCTCATATGTAAAAGATAATTTTAACATAGAGGAGTCAGTAGACAGTGAGGACAGTTGTTTTGGAAGCTTTCCAAGACGATCCAAAAGAATGGGTCAAGTGGAGACATCTAGGGATTTGTCAACACCACACCAGTACACTCCAACAGCTCAGGATGACGGCATGAAGACACCAAGTATTGACTCAGCAGGTTCTTCTGCTCCACAGAGACACCATTCAGGTGGTTCCAGCGTCTCTCACCCAAGTTTTAAAAGTGTTGCACCTCCTTCTGAGTCTCAAGTTGTGTCTACGCCCAAAACCATCCAGGTCCAACATGGCAGGGTGCAAGGACGGGCTAAGAAACCTCCGCTTCACGACAGTAAGGATGATAAAAGCAAAGAGGACATGAGAAGATATATAGAGAAACCAGTGGAAATCATTGAAAAGCAGCCAATATCCACATCTAAAGGAAAAGAGGACAGTGCTGGTGGTCCTGAAAAGGTCAATTCTGATTCAGGAGCGAAAAGAACTGCACTTGTGCAGAGAAAGAGCAGTGTGAGAGCTCTAATGTCACAGTTTGAAACTAAAAGTGGTCCTGATTCTGAAGCAGTGGATTCAGGGAAAAGCCAGAAGCAAGAGCTGACTGAAGAGAAAGATAAACCACATTCTGTGTTATTGTCAAGACAGGACAGTACCAATACCTCAGACTCTAGTCTGATCACCATGACCCCCGGTGACTCTGACAGCCTGGGCAAGCTGTATCGTAGAGGACTGTCACATGAACAAGGTCAAGGTCGTTACTCTGGGCGTAGGTACGGGCCCAGTGAGGAGCCAATAGTACGTCCCAGCATGCTTCGTAAGCTTTCTGCTCCACCAGTATTTACTGGGGCTGGTCACACAGAGTTTTCTCTGCCTTCACAGACAAGTCAGTCCTCTTCTCCTATGTCACCATCATAGTGTTAGCAAGATACAACTGAGATTGTAGGAATACTGATAAATATGTGCTTTAGCAAACTCATGATTTGATGGAATTTTTTTCTTTAAATACAAAGAATGTGCAAAGGAATTTGCTGTTACTGGTATTTTAGTGCTTGCATCTTCATTTTTAAGACTAAGTAGAATTCTACAGTTTACACTCAGAATTTCATGGTATCATACTGCTGTTGTTTTAAGGACAATTGAATGGGTAACCAGTTTCAAAATTCATGTATATTGAAATAGAGAAAAGTAAGCCTCAGTTTTTATGGCTAAGGTCAGCATTTTGTATCTTAAGAGGCTAAAAGAAGTAGTCTCAACAATACAGTGGTCTTTACTTCAAGCATTTGCATAGAATTTTTGCTTTTAGTGGTCTTGAATTTCAGCCATTGACATTGGTATTTGTATATTAAAATACTTTCATATTTTATTTACTCTTTTATGCAGTTTTGAATGGCAACCAAGCTAGTATTATTGATAAATCTTGCAGGAGTATTTTACAACAGGCTTGTAGGCAATTTCTTAATTTTATTCAATTTTTACAAGCATTTATTATCCTGTAAACTTGCAGCAGCAGGATCAGACGCAGTGCATCATACTATGTCATAATGATAATACATCATGTTTGTTTTTCATTCTGAACAAGGAAACTGTTTGACCTATTTCTATATAAGCGGTCAATCTGTGTCAGTATTGGAATTGTGTGTACGTGTAAATACTCATCTACTGCCTTGTATATAATGCCATTTTCACCATCGTTGACTGGGGAATGTACTTATTACATGTGTATGTAAACGTCATTGATTTGACTGTGCTTGACGAGGGACATGTTCAGATGTGTGTGTTTTGGACCTGTGTGTAAAAGACAGGGCGGTATATACTCAAGAGTAACTCTGCTTTTACTACAAAATGTTTCATAAATGTCAAGGTCATGTTCCTTAGTGTTTGCATTTGAAAGTAAAAATAGTTTATTCATCAACTTACAAAAGCGGTACCATAAAACTGTTTCAGCAGTTGAAGTCATGTTTGCTTAATCTTATAAATGTATTGAAATGCATTTTTATAAATAAATGAAACCAAATTTATTTTTTGTTTGTTTGTAATTATGAGCTCATATTTCACCCCTGCTATAAATGAAAAAATTCCTCGTCTCAACCCTGCTTCAAGTTTACATGTTAAAAACTACTACTGCAGTCAAACAGTGACTATATGTTAAATCTATTTTCATTCAAGATTTAAGGTAGTACTTGTGAACTCTAATACAAGAGGTCTAACAAATAACTTGACTGTCAAACAATCAGTTTTACTGAATACAACTTACAAAATGTCCAGGAATGGCGTGTTTTTTCAGTGAACAGTCTTGTTAAAAAGGCAGTCAATCGGTACTGTGCCTTCAATCTATTGCCTATCCAGTGTCAGAGCCCGTCAAAGGGATTTTCCATGGTGGTAATAATATTGCCAGTCCCAATCATATTCGGATGAAACTAAGTTGTTTAAAGTCATGACTAATAAGACCCCATTCCCATAGATATTTAAATCGATCTATCCCCCTGGGGAGTCTCACTGGATTGGTGTCGGCTTAACAAGCTTAAATGTCTGTCCCGCCCTCCAAAAGCTGTAAGGGGGTAATTAACTATGGTGCGCGCTCGGCTGACTGCAATTTAGCGTGAACCCCCAGGAAGTTAGGTCGATCTGAATCTAAATCTCTGGGAATGCACCCTTAGTCTCCCTTCATGCAATTTGATGTGATACGATAAGCAATCTACAAAAAAAAATTGAAACAAAAATCTCACCAAAAACGAAAAAACGAACAAAAAGACCAACATACTTGCGAAAATTATTTTGTAAGTAATAACCAACTACGGGGCCTTACAACTTTAAAAAAATAAAATTGTTCGCTATGTTCCGTGCGATCTTTTGACATCGTTTCTGTCTGGAATGATCTGTTGAAAGGGGGGCACATGGAGTAATGTGTTAAACCTCTGTCTCAACCGGTCGCACGGGCTCTTACAGCCGGTTTGCGTCCAAAATGTGTGCAGTATCTCACGTGCCACAGGTCTTTCTTGCGAAATTGTGCTTTGCAATTAGCGTTCCTGTTTGAAAAATCATCTCACGTGGCTCCTGCGACTTGCAAGACAGACTTGCGCCTTTCTAACGCATTTCTGACAAAGCCCTTGCAACGTTTTCTGTACATCTCCACGGCCTCCACTGCACCAAAATTCGCAGGGGATGTGCGATCCTAAAATTCGCGCGCACGGTTGTCGCCGAGGCATTTATATCATCAAGATTAGATTACTGCAATAGTCTCCTCTTTGGTATTTGTGACTATCAGATTAAAAAGTTACAAGTTATTCAAAGCTCAGCTGGAAGACTGGTTTGTCAAATAAAGTGCAATAGTACACACCATATCACTCCCATTCTGAAAGAATTACACTGGCTGCCTGTGAAGCAGAGGATTGATTATAAAGTACTTTGTATTATTTTAAGGCGATCCATACACAAGGACCAATATATTTATCTGATCTTATCGGTCCACACGTTTTAATACTGAGAATTACCTTATTTTAGAACAATCTGTTTTAGAGAAGGGGTCTCTCAAAAGTTATGGTGATCGGACTTTTACAATCTACGCCCCAAAGTGTGGAATGCCTTACCAAATTTTATTAGAATAGCAGAAGACTTTGACAGAACTACCATTTTAAATCCCTTCCTAAGACCCACCTTTTTAAATCTTAAGATTTTGTATATATTTTAACAGGATTGAGGTTTTAGTAGTGTTAATTTTAAATGGTTTCCAATGAGTGTTTTAGATTTAAATATTGTTAAAGTAGTCATTTTAATTATTTTAGTTATATAATCCATTATTGTAAGGCGCCTTGAGGTAGCATGTAAGGCGCCATATAAGAAGCTTATTATTATTATTATTATTATTATTATTATTATTATTAACTCAGTTGACGTGCACTCTCCGTGCAGCTTGATGACTGTTGGTTTTCGGTGGAGCAAGTGCGTTCTTGAGTACTCGGGTGATCCTGATGAAGACACACACATCTTCAAATGAAAAAAGAAACATATTTCCTATTGTAATACCTTTAAAATACCACAGAGGAGATAGGAAAAGACGACCAGCAAGAATGCCCCAGAACTACCATGCGGTGTGTTGTGTGACACGTTTTCATATCATATACTCCATATTTCTACAAGTGTTCTCTGCTCAAAATACCAAAAGAAAAAAGATTATCTTGGCATGCCGTTAAAGATCAGCCTCAACTTCGTGCCCACGGCTACACTCACGCGTAATTCCAGCTAACTTCACGTCTTACACTAAGTCACAAGACGCAGGCACAATCTTATCTCCTCCTTATTAATAACACTACCTAGGCTACCTATCTTAAAGGAATACAGCTGTTCCTACGATATCCATATTACACAATAAATACATTATAATTAATTGTATTTTACCACCAAAACGGCGGTTAACGCAATTATTCTGGAATTTTTGTGTTTGCCATCACATCACGTGACCTCCAAAGAAGACCACACTCTGTAATAATCTCTTAAGAGAATATTACAAAAAACAAACTTTAAAAAAAAACAGGGATTTACTTTGAATGTCAGAACGGATTCATTAACCATTGGTAAGTATGGGATAATTGTCCTTTACCCCAGGAAAATTCATTTTTTTTTGGCCAAAATGAACAGCTGTTACCCCTTTAAGGTATCACATATAGGCACTGACTTACTTGTCTTCAAAATACTGACCTACTTTAAAGTAACTACAAAACACACAGCACTTCCTCAGTTTCATTCCAACCGTAAACTGAAAGAACCTTGAGCAGAGATTTGTCCAATTGGTTTGTTACAGGTAAGTATCTTCTCCTCACAAAAAGCAAATAAAATGTGAAAACAGAAGTACGAAAACGTATTTGAAAGCATGTCTGGTTTATAAGAAGGAAACAAAGAGTAAAACGAAAGTAGAAACATCACGAAGGGGCGGATCCTAGCACTTTTTCTAACAGTTTATCTAATCCCGGCCCAGCTACATACATGCAATTATTATTTATCATCATCATCATCATTAACATTATTATTTATATTATTATTATCATAAATTTGAAAAAATATTAACATCAGTAGTTAAAATTCAAAGGGAAGAATTTCTTTAAAAAGTGTTAAGTATAATCTACAATGTAATATCATAAGGAAATATTATGTAAGAAGCGAAGGGGGCAGATAACTTTTAAATGAATTAAATATGTGAAGTAGTTGGCACGAGACCAGCCATAAGACAGGCCAGGCCTAGGAAGGCGAGATGAACTTTTTTATTTAACATATAAATGCGGTCTATCACGTAATGTACAACATTGGTCAAAAAGGTTGTCCCACCTCCAGTATCACGTGCTTTTATTTATATATGATCACATCACAGAAGTTTATTGCTATGAATGGTGATTTTTATTCCAGATACCATAACTAACATGATTAGTGAAACAGAAAAGACAAACTAGCGATGAAGATATCAATATTTAATATCATTTATTCACATTTATTACATGTACCCCCTCAAACCCGACTTTTCACCCTGATTTTCACAGAGGTAAAGAAATGCCTATGATATTGAAAAGACACCTCCAAATGTCACCAAATTGACACACATCTAGCATGAGGGTGTGGTCGTTAAAGGTCACGTGTCAAATAGCGAGTGTGTCTACCGCGTGCTGTAATTATCTCCTGTAGGCGGCGTTGCCTGCTTTCAACAAGGATAACAATTCTGTTTTGTGGAATATTGTCCCATTCTTCCTAAAGAGCTTGGGGGAATTGATCCAGATTATTACGAGTTTGTTTCTCCTTTACATTGCACACATCAATTCATGCAACAGATGCTTAGTAGGGTTAATATCAGGGTCCAAAGATGGTTGCTCCATCCTCTGAACATTGGGTTTCTGTAACAAATCACTCAGCAACTCAGCAGACGAGAACTGATTGCAAGTGCATTTCCATGATGAGGCCTGTAGTATCTCTGAAGCCACCCCTTACTAATGGAGTGAGATATTTGTTGAGAATGTTTCAGTGAATTGCCCCAATAGCGTTCTTTTCCGGAAAGAACAATGTACTTAAACCATGGGCTTGGATTGCTCTCCAAACATGAACTGACCTGACACCTCAGGCGATATTAACCTTCACACACCTTCCGAAAAGTATTCTGCAACATGTCTACAGGCTCTAATTTGACCATCGAAGGCAAACAAGAAAAAATTTGATTCTTCAGCAAAACCAACTTGTTCCTAGTGATGGTTGACCACGTTCTGGTAGTGCTGGGGTCACTGGACCTAACATAACCAACTGATACCTCATTCCATCTGCAAGAAAGGACTTCAGGGTTGACTCAGGCTTCATCATGAAAGCACACTTGCACACAGTTCTCGTCTGTTGCATGATTTGTTGCAGAAACCCAATGTTCTGAGGTTGGAGAAACCATCTTTGAGTCCTGATAATAAACCCACTGAGCATCCGTGGCATGAATTGAAGTGTGCAATCCAGAGGAGAACTCCAAGTAGTCCGGACCAATTCCGCCAAGCTTTTTAGGAAACATGGGACAATATCCCACAAAACAGAATTGTTACCCTTCTTGAAGGCAGCGGCGCCGTCTACAGGAGGTAATGACAGTACACAGTAAACAAACACGCAAAAAGACACCCTAATGCTAAATGTGTGTAAATTTGGTGATATTTGGTGGTATCTTTTTAATTTAATGGGCATTTCTTTACCTCTGTGGAAATAACAGTGGAACATCGGATTAGAGGGGGTACATGCAATAAATATGAATAAATGGTATTAAATATGGATATCTTCACCGCTAGTTTGTCTTTTCTGTTTCACTAATCATGTTAGTTATGGTATCTGGAATAAAAATTACCATTCATAACAATTAACTCCTGTGATGTGATCATATATAAATAAAAGCACATGAAACTGGGGGTGGGACAACCTTTTTGACCAATGTTGTATATTATCCGAGGTCAATAAATATATACATGTAGATAAAGGCTTGTTATTGTGTCTATAGCAGTTGTCTTGTTGTGGTTGAATTCAACAAGTGCACTGCCAGCAAGTGGTTTTTATCAGTTTTCAGACAGGCCGCCAAAAAATAGGTATGTTGAGATTAGAAAAAGTGTTAATAAGGTAGGTATGTTATCTGATTAGGTTTTGATCAGGAGCGGTAATGACAATCTTTTCAATAGGGAAAGTTATCAATTATTCATATAGCCAATTATGGAATAAACCATAAAGTTAAATTATTAACAGAATGTCAGTCAGAATATGTTTTTACGTAGGTTTGATAATTTTTGGCTGATGTTAAAGAGTTCTAATGGGGTCCTGACTTTTCATTTAACGTGAGTTGTATGTAAGGCTCAAAGGGTATGAGATTAGATATCAAAGTATTCGTTTAGCTGATGCGTGGAAGGCTGGTGAGGATCATATGTTTAACACTGTTTCGGGATAAGTGATAAAAACGCAGTGCATAGGGCGGTAGCAACATTTTGCATAATTATCAAATATAAACGTTCTTAAATTTATTTTTAATGAATTCGCGTAGGTCAGTCTAAATGCAACAACAAGTGAAAAACGAGGGCTAAATTTCATGTTTTACAAAAAAAAAAAAAAAAAAAAAAAAAAAAAAAAAAAAAACAGCAATGTCCCCTTTTTATTCTCTTTATTATTTTTTTTCTGAGTGTGTGTTTTGTGTGTTTGGGTTGGATATGCATGGCGAGGAAATCTCCCTCTCTGGCAGTGCTGACAAGAATGTAACAGGAAATAATGTAATAATGGACTTTTAAGCTTTAAAAAGCCTTCCAAGCTATGGTTTTCCCGCTAATTTTTCCTGAGTATAAACTTACCAACCGACTTACCAACCTTTAATCTTCTTTTTGTAACTCACACTTTAACTTTGTAACAAATTTCAAAACCGACGCTTTAGCTTACCTTCTACCAGGGTCGCAGATTAATTATGTGCACTTTTCTTAAAGGGGAGTGGAAAATTTGCCATGAAGTAGCCAGAGGCATATTTGTGAATATCTTGTAAAAATTCAATTTACAGTCTGCTCTCGAAGTAGCTTTGATCTTCAATCTCTCTCTATTAAATGTCATTTTGATAAAAGTCACTGACGACTGAACGTAGGATCTTGAGAGTGAACGATTAAACTTGTGTACGTGAACGTCTAGTGAGTGGTCGTCGTGGAAGTGAATATTGATAGTCGATGCGTTCTGTATAAGGCGGTTGGATTAGCAAGTTTCTTCTTCGAATACTCATATTTACCAAAAATAACCCCTATTGGTTTGTTTATTAACCATCGTATCACTATTTGTAGCCTATCATGACTAATTAGACATGTTTATTAGTTGACACGAGACAAGCCATAAGAAAGGTCTTTTAGGCATGTCATCTGATTTGGCTTTGATCAGGAGCGGTAATGACTCAATCTTTTCAATGGGGAAAATTATCAATTATTCAGATAAATAATTTTGGAATAAACCATTAAGTTATTAATTTAGACGATTTGAAAGGGTTCTGATGCTGACGTTTTGTTTGACGTGAGATGTATGTAAGGCTCAAAGAGCATGAGATAAGATATCAAAGCATTTGCTTAGTAGATACACGGAAGGCTGGGTTAAACACAGTTTCGGGATAAGGGATAAAAACGCACTGCATAGGGCGGTTTTAACATTTTGCATAATTTTCAAATGTAAACATTTTTTAATTAATTTTCAATGAATTCAAATTAGTCAGACTAAATGCAACACCAAATTCCAGAAATTCCAAGCGTACCGGATTATTTTTTTAATGTTCTAATTAATTTTTCAACCGAAAACTAATTATTTGTTATCTTACCGTCACTATTCAAAAATTAACAAAAGACATTTTACTAGTATGTAACGTAAGCATTTATCTCACAGATTGTTTTTATAGAAAATAAAGCACACCACTCACAAAATAAAGAAGAGAACTAATTTAGGAATATGACATGAGAATTTATTTTGAACATAGTATCATTTGATGCCAATACTCAAGATCAGAAAAATGCCTCAAAACTACCATGCAGTGTGCTGTGTGATTCGTTTTCATATCATACACCCCATATTTCTACAAGTATCCTCTGCTCAAAATACCAAAAAATATAACAAATATATATAAATAAATATAATCTTAACTTGCCATAAAAAAATCGGCCTCAACTTCGTACTCAAGGCAACACACACGCGTAATTCCAGCTAAAAAAGACCACACAACTTCACGTCTTACACTATCTACGTCACATGACACAGGCACAATCTTATCTCATTCTGCCCCCTTTATTAATAACATTACATAGGTTACTAACTTAAGATAAGAACAAACCAAAGTCAAAATTAATGACACAGGCAAATTGATTATATTAATGTTACCATGTTAATTTGATGTTTTCTAAGACACTGGTTGCATCTGTATGTGGCTAATGGTAGGAAGCATATTTAGAACGAAAAGGTTTTTTTGCCTATTTACGGCGGACTAATCATATACAGTGTTGTGTTCCTTGCTTCCCCATTATTTTCATTCCTAACCACAGATTGAGAGAACCCTTGAGCAGTGACTCACGAGATTAATCCCATTGGTTTGTTGCAGGTAAATATCTTTTCCTTACAAAAAGCAAATAAAATGTTAAAACAGAAGTACGAAAACGTATATGAAAGCATGTCTAGTTTATAAGAAGGAAACAAAGAGTAAAATGGAAGTAGAGACATCACTAAGGGGCGGATCCTAGCACTTCTTCTGACAGTCTTCCTTATCCCGACTCAGTTACATACATGCAATTATCATCATCATCATCATTGTCATTATTATTTTTATCATAAATTTGAAAAATATTAATACCAGTCGTTGAAATTCATAGGTAGGAATTTATTAAAAAGTGTAGTTGTCAGAGTATCATCTATAATGTAACATTATAAGGAAATGTTATGTAAGAAGCGAGGAGGGAAGATGGGAGGCGTGAAAAAAGCTGTGTCTTGTAAACTTAGCCTTGTTCTTGACTTGGTAAAGTTTTAGAGACTGAACCTGGGGTCGTGAGATCGATTGAACTTGTGTACGTGAATGTCCAATAAGAATTCAGAAGTTCAAATGAATATTGATAGTCGGTTGATCAGTACAAAGCGGTTGGATTAACAGGTTTCTTCTTTAGAGTCGCTGGGTGGTCCTGTGTAACAAAGGCTGGTTCTTTGTAACGAAGCCAAGAACTTTCAGCGGAAAATACCCACCCCAAGGTTACCCATGCGCATAATCCGCCTCATTGGTTTGTTTAATAACCATCGTATCACTATTAGGATTGATTAGACATCTTTATCAGTTGGCACGAGACGGCGAGATGAACTTTTTATTGTTCAGTGGAATGCGATCTGTCACGTATCCGAGGTATATAAATATACGCATGTAGATAAAGCCATCTTATTGTGTCTATAGCAGTTGTCTTGTTGTGGTTGAAATCAACATGTACACTGACAGCAAGTGCCTTTTTTTGGTTTTCAGACAGGCCGCAGGGAACAAGGTATGTTGAAATTAGAAAAGTGTTGATAGGTCAGGCATGTCATCTGATCAATTTAGTTCTTGTGATTGTGTCATTTTTCCGATAATTTTTAGATCATTGAAAATTGGTTTCTCTCAGTTTTCTTTCTTCTTTACAACATAGTTGAATTTTCTTTTTCATTTGCCAGAGAATTGAACTACAGATGGGTGTTTTACATTGCCATCGTTTTAGTCATTTTCAGGCGCGGTAATGACTCAATCTTTTCAATGGGGAAATTTAGAAATCCTTCAGATAATTAATTTTGGAATTATTCAAATTTATATATCTTTATATAGCACTTGCGGTACTTTTCACTATTTAACTGTGAGCTGCTTTTCAGTTTTGTTTCTACCACTCTGCAGGAATATGCTCTAATTTTAATAAATTATTGACTTACTAAAATACGTTATCTGTGTAATTCATAATTTCTCAAATAGTGAATTTGAGTCCTTACCGTAATTCACCATCAGGTGTGTTTGAGGTGTTGTGTTTGATTGAGGGGTGTGTTGTAATCACCTAGCTATGAGACCAGGTAAATAATTCATGATATTCAATATAAGGATATCATTGCAGATTGGATGCTAGTTTAACTCTTTGAGATAAGTGCTGTGTAATTATTTACAAGTGTACTGAAGTGTGGTCAATATTTGATTCGCATCTGGGCATTTTTTAACAGTTTTTAATATTATTATCTTTATCTTTTTAAACCGTGAAATAATTTTTAGCCCTGGACCAAATGTTGCTGCTCCGTTTTAACATTGTTTTTCAACTTGTCTCCATGATATTGTGGAGCTTTAGCCGAATTAGTGAAAAGAAATTTAAAACCACAGGAGATATTTGGAACTTGTAGAATTAAGAAAAAGACTGAATTTTTTTATCATTGCTGCACAATGTACAAAAATATTGAACAAAATAAGTTTCAAACGAAAGAAGTTTATATACAAACTCTTTTTAAAAGAAGGTAATCTGAACGAAATTGGGTGGAACCAAGATACTGTATATACATATTGGATGCTTGCCAAGCTATCTGACTCATTGGATTGAAGGTTATTGGGAGCCCAGGGTTCGTTGGAAAAAGACCAGTCTTATTTATGCAGGAATCCGCTTCTTTGTGCTAAAGGTTTCCGAATGGTAGCTTTCACTATGAAAAATGATTTTAAAGTAAAAATGTTTGTTTCTTACCACACGCCGCTTGTGTCTCAGTGCGGTTTACATCAGAAGAACATGTGCCTGGAAATTTTTGCTATTGATTCAGACGTTCTTATCTCCGGCTGCTGTAAGATGTGTTGATAACTCGCAAATGAAAAAATACCTTGCACTGAAAAACTAAGCACTTTGCCCTGCTTCAACTCCTAGTGCTGAATGCCAAGCGGGGGAACAACCGTTTGTGACGGATTTTTGTGTCCCCAGACAGGGTCGAGCAGGGTCGAACCTACACTCCGGAGGCGGACAAACCCATCCGTTAGGTCAACTCTCATTATATAGCATCCCGCTGCTTATATGACCACATTTGAAAAAGTATTGGTAGGGGAAGGAAATCTTTCATAGTATGTAAATTAAATAAGATATAGCATTTACATATCATAATGCACCTGAACGATTTCCATATAAAGAAAACAGTTATGAGGTATTTCAAGAGGAAGAAACCAACAAAGTTACTTAATTAAGAGAATGTCAGACCAGAATATGTTTCTGGATAGGTTTGATAATTTCTGTCTGATGTTAACAAGTTCTTATGGGGTCGTGACCTTCTGTTTAACGTGAGGTGATTGTAAGGATCAAAGTGTATGAGATAAGATATCAAAGTATTTGCTTAGCTGATACACGAAAGACTGGTGAGGAACATATGTAAAATACAGTTTTGGGATAAAGGATAAAAACGTAGTGCATACATGTAGGGCGGCAAAAACATAATTTTCAAATATAAACATTTTTAAATTATTTTTTAGTGAATTCATGTTGGACAGTTTTCGTGCAACACCAATTGAAATCACAGGGCTCAATTTCATGTTAAAAGAAGAAAAAACAGCGATTATCCCTTCTTATTCTTTATTTATTGGTTTTTCTGTGTGCGTGTTTTGTGTGTTGGGGTTGAAGACGCATGGCGTGGAAATCTCCCTCTCTGGCAATTCCGACATGTATGTAACAGTAAAAAATGTAATTATGATCTTAAAACCTTTCCAAGCCAGTATTTTCCCACCCAAAAAATCACAGTTAGCTAAATTCTCCGGGGTAAACGACTTACCAATCGACTTTCCAACCTTAAATCCTTAAATCTTCCTTTTCTGACACAGACCATGACTTTGTAACAATTTTGGAAAAAAAGCAAAATATCAAAACCAACTCTTTAACTTACCTTCTACCAGATAAATTATGTGTACTTTTCTCCTGTTCTGAGTTCTGCTTTATTACATTCAAGATTCCCGCGTCAAGTCACACGGTACCAGGTGTCATGCGACACCTGGCGTGATCCGTAAACAATACATAGACGTATACACTACTTTCCTCCCTATCATATTTTCAAAACATACATAAATATAAAGCACTGATACTTAAGATAAAGCCTAAATTAATTACAATTGTTAAAATCACTTTAACAGACATACGGATTACACTCTTTCAACAGCATCTTATTCAAACGTTGCTTTAAATGACAATGTCATATGCATTATATTGGCACAGTAAATGATAATGAGATATATTGTTGTGCATAGTAAACAGCAATTGTGCATATACATTACTTATTAACAGCACAAATAAATACATTATGTCATTATACCTAAGGCTACATGTCGTGTTAAACAGTGCATACTTTTAAGTCCCATATTTTTTTTTATAAATGTGCATGCATTACTGCATAAACGGCACATATGAACTTTACTAATTATGCTAAATCTGCATTATCAACATGGCACATATGCACTTTACTCATAAGATTGTACTGTGCATCCAAACAGCTTCAAAATATTTACAACTTAAGAATGCCTATGGGCGTAACCAGGCATACGGACGGATGCACTGGGCGTACAATTTTGTGGACCAACCATGATATGATGCTCTATAAATGTAGTGTATTTTTCACGGAATAAAATCGAAAATCCAGTTCGACTGCAAATTAGAGTCACCTGAAAATACATATCTTCTGTATAAATTGTACGCATCATTGTTCTGACACCCCTTCTTCACAGAATTGAAATAAATAAACAATACTATAGCTACCTTCAGTAGTCCTATCTTAATCGTCCATCTAGCTGGAACTTCCTTTTCCTCTTAGTTAGAGGGTTAAGTGCCCTTCAGCTCTCTGGCAGCCTTTGTCCTAAATGTATTGAACGCACACTTGTTGGCGATATTTATCTCAGATAAAAATCTGCCTGTGTGTTAGAGAAGAATTTCATCAGCTGTGTTAAGTTATTCAATAAAATAAAATAATAAAATTCACATTATTCTTATTGTCTGTGTGTTATTTTCAAATAGCAGCTCCAGCAGACCTGGGGGCACTGAATAAAATCTGGACATTGGGCTTTATAAGGAGCCATAGAAACAATAGAAGCTTTTTCCTGCAAAACTTCATTTTGACACGGATTTGATTAGGCTTATCCCTCCAAACTAACAGGGTGACATGGGCAATTTTCACAAACAGATATTAATGACAACTGCCGCAAACCACATCGAACAACAGTACGGCGCCGTCATTTAGAATTTAGCTGTATACAAGCAGGCATAATCTGCATAAGTGCCCAAAGTTTCAGTAAGCCCCTAGGTAAATAAGTTCTGGGTAAAGCTTTTTTTTCCCAGCGAACAGTCCAGCTGTCATTTGAACGGCAGTTGGCATCACCGTACGGCCTATATTTTCAGAGACGGATGGATGGCTTACGATTTAAAGAAAAAGTGAGGACTTGGCTTGGAGTAATTTGACGTACCCAGCATTTATGATGTGTCCCAGTTGAATAATACTTCTTTGTAGTGCGCGCTGTTATGCAGTCACGACGTAACTACAAACTAAAGCTTGCAAAACACAAGAAAATGTTTCCATTAACTTTAAATACATAATACAGCAGTGAGAAAGGCAATTTTTATATCTTCGGCGTAAGATCGTTCGCAATCAGATAGAGACGAGATGGCAATTATTATATTTGTTCAAGAGACTACGTAAGCCGAAGATCGGGAGCAAGAGAGTTACAAACGCAGCGAGACGAGAAGGAAATTCTCGTATCTTCAGCGGGAAGTCGATCGCGATCCGAGCGAAACAAGAAAGCAATCTTCTATTCGTTCAATGAACTTCGCTCGCAGAAGATCGTCAGCCGGAGATCGTTACTGATCCAAGCAAGACGAGGAGGCAATTTTATTTTCATTCTTTCGCGAGAGAGCGTCAGTGGGAGATCGTTATCGATTATTTTTAACCCTCCCTCCCTCCCCAATGAAATTTATTATTTTTTTAAATATTTTATTTGATTTTTACCCTACCCCTCACTACCGCTCACGGTACTTGGAAAAAGTTTGACCTCCTGAAATTTTGAAGGAAATTACAGATGGCAATTTTGGACGGCCTGTACCCCAATCCTGGAAAAAACGTTGGCTCTGGGTGAAATAATTTACTGGAACTTAATAATATTGAAAGAATATTTTAAACTTAAAGTGGTTTTATTTCTGGTGAAAACTAAGCTGTTATATTTGGTACATATAATTTAAACTGCTCTTCACCTGTCGCGTAAGTGTACCTGTGAATTTTGAAAATCTGTGCGTACAATTTTAAAAGGCCTGGTTACGCCACTGATGCCTTGATAAAGTGAACGTATAATTGAGTCACTGGTATGAATACAATAATAATAATAATATTTATTTCTT
>NW_019773691.1:37911-60482 GCF_001039355.2 Lingula anatina | reverse complement strand
CACACTTAAAATAAAAACTTACCTCACTCCTTGAAACCTGTCATATTTCTGATACTTTTGATGTTACTTCAGTGCACACAGCTTTTAGTATAATTCGTATCAGCTTTAAGTAATCATCCAAGATTCATATGAACTCGCATGTATGACAGTGCAGTTATTTACTAGGCCAATGGAATGATATATTGCATGTTGACTACCTCTATTGCCTAACTACAAATTCAAAAGCATAGGCGGCCTAGATCTCCCCTTGGCGATCAAATCGCTACACGATTTTTGTCATTATGGGACAATTTGATGAATGAAATAATATTACTTCATAAAAGTTTGATTTGATTGCCTGCAGGATATTTCTCTTATTTTGCCAATGTCATGCACCTTGAATAATCATCTGCTCAAATTTAAGGCATGAACACAAATGGTCTTTCTTTTTTCATTTACAGTCAACCAGCAAAATTATATAGTCATATCATGTCATATGGAGCAACTCATTTTTTGATGGCTGAACATGATATATATGTAAAATGCAATTAAACTAAACTAAGAACATAAGAGTTCAGATGTAGATGGTAGTAAAGTTCAGAGAGAGAGAGAGAGAGAGAGAGAGAGAGAGAGAGAGAGATCAACAACAACAAAAAAGGAAGACAGCAACTATCATTTTTCTTTTTCAGAAAGAGCTAGACCCCCCTTTGAACTGCTAGAGGTCTACACTAAGTAATCACAATTTAATTAAAAAAAGACAAACATAAATACAGTGATATCATTCTGAGCATACATAAATAAATAAATACAGTAAGTGAAAAAAGATTGAAGTGAATGAATAAATGATTAAATCAATCAATCAATCAAGCAGGCAATACTTATTCAAAGAAAATTAACCAACACACTTACTAGATCAAATCAAAATTCTTTAACATGCAGTTCCAGTCTGTTCCAGTTTTCAGTGAAATTTTTTCACGTCAAGCTTCCTCACTTTGATTTCCTGCCAATGACTGGGGAAACTGGAAAGAAGAAGAGACAGGTTCAACCTAATGCCTACAGCTTACGATATATAGAATTCAATCAATGAACATGGTTAAGAATAACACAATCCAACAGTGGAAAAAATTACAATAATCTGAATACTTTCGCAAACTAAAAATGTAAATATTAGATAATTTTTAAATTAAATATTTGTATTTATCTATTCTCTTGCTAAATGCAAATCTGATTAACAGACAGACACGCCTCCTCTTGTTTCAAAAGTACCCATATAATCACCAGCATTTATGTGTTAATGGCACTTCTCCCATCAACAAGAAGAGGTGTTGTTTTCCCTTTAAACTCGGATCAAGTTCAGATGCAACAATACGGCATGTAAGGAAATGCAAAAAATGAACAAGCTGTCATGCATCGCCTATGATATTGATACTCGTGCCAGTTTTGTGTTGTGGCCAGTAGCATCCTCTTACTATCATTTTGGGTTGAATACAATACTTATAAGTATTACTTCACATGCCTGTTCGAAATATGAGTTGCCATAATAATAAATGTCAAGGTTTGAAAACCCATTCTTTGACGCACAATGTGAATGTGGCTAAGTTTCATCAGCTTTGTAATTTCAGTAGCAATTTGCAAGATTTTTTTTGTTTTTGTGTGTGTGTGTGTGTGTGTGTGTGTGTGTGTGTGTGTCTAAGTATAGGAGTTGCAATCTAACACACAAACCTAGATGCAAGCCACCTGATCAAAGAGGACCTAAAACACAGGGGCCATTCACAATGAGCTATGTCGACTTAGCTAATGCGCACTGAGGGAGACCATCATGGAATTATCAACATTGCTTTTGAAGTGGGGAGCAGCCATATTTAGTCGGCCAATCAGTTAGTACTCGGATCATCTATTCTGAGTGGCCATTAAGTCAAGAATTCCTGAGTTTCGTCAGTGTGGAAGTTCTTTTAGTCATTAGTTTCCAATTCACAAGCCAGCATTTTGTTTGCTTGTATTGGCACTTATTCAAGGAGAAGGACTGGTGAAGTATGTTTATTTATGAGGCTATTGACTAAAGAACTTCTAAATTGCTACATTATCAGGCCTTATAAATGGATTAGGTGTTTACTAACACTATCCACAGATCTTTTAGCAATAACACCCATATTAAACACATAACCCACAAATTAACCAGCACTACCAGAGTGGATGAATGTTAGTGTTAGGTATCGCTTTGTTGGTGCTAAATAATTGTATGGTGTGTTGGTAAATTCAGAGTTTTTTGGGGGGTTAATATATGCGTGAATTAGCGCTAAGAGATATGCGGGTAGTGTTAATAAACACCTCATTCGTTTATAAGGCATGTTCGGAGGCTATTGACAAAAAGAACTTGCAAATTACTACATTATGTGAAGAAATCAATTTGGCTGAGTGGTTCCATACGTTGGTGAGCAGTGCTGTATACTTTTTATATGTAATCTGTCCAAATCTCTCAATGATGAATGAAAAGATTTGCCTGTCACACAATTGAGCAATGAAGAATAGCATTAGAAGCTGCCAATGAGAACATTCACATCGAGAAGAGCCGAGGTCTAGCAAGGCCGAGACCTAAATAGGGCAGACCTACATGAAAGGAAGGCCGCGTAATCCTTTAATAGTCTCTCAGTGAATGTCATTGAAAGTCATTGAGAGACCATTAAAGGAATAGGTGGCCTTCCTTTCATGTAGGTCTACCATATTTAGGTCTCGGCCTTGCTCGACCTTGGCTCTTCTCGATGTGAATGCTCTCGATGTAATCAAATAAGTTAAAAGCAGAGGTTTTTTTTTTTCTGATGGAAACAAAGCTAAGAAACTGCCAATGTGATTCAATATGTTAAAAGCAGAAGTATCCTTTTTTATCAAGGAAACAAACCTATTTCATTATGGGTATGGGTATGGGTAAACATCTAAGGTTTCAAAATGCCTTGTTTCAAATAGTTACTGATGCCCTTAGTCATGAAAGAGACACGTTCATGGAAACACTTTAAGACTCCCTGTGGGAAGTGATGGAAATACTACTTTCAACTTATCTCGAAAACATACTAACAGACAGCATATTATTGGAAAATCTTTTTGTTGGTCTATAGAAATTCTTCTTGATTAAGATTAAGTAACAAAGCGCACTGCTTAATGAAAAATTTGATTTTTATTCTGGATCTTATATGGACACAGAGATCATGACGTTGCGACTTTATCACATGGCCTACTTCGAGTGCAGTACTAGTAATTTTGTGTTGTCGCAAGTGTCACGTGGTAAGAGTCAAAACATCACGATCTCCATTTCAATGTTAGATCCAGTTTTAGTATTTATTTTTCATTATCTTAGTATATTTTAACCGGTTGAATCAAAACTTTCACTTTGAATAGTACTGCCCTTCAATCAACCATCCATCTATGATGGACCCTGATAGGACCGGTCGGGTGAATGTTGATTTTGCATCTGAAGACGAAGTGCAGTACAGATGTCAAGTATCTATCTGCATCACGACCCAACATCCTTTCTGCATTTAACTCCACCAGGGCCTTCCAACTTCTTTCAGGTTACAATACTATCCCGTTTCTTAAATCCCATTCCCATACCTAGATCAATCTAGCAGGATCAGTCCATCTCCAGGGGGATTCTCGCTAAATTGCCGTCTGCTAAAGCGACTCAGATGTCTTGCATGCCTACTGAAGCTGTTAGGGGGTAATAACTATTGTTAAGCAGCTTCAGTAGGGGTGCCAGACATCTCAGCCCCTTAAGCAGAGTGCAATTTAGCGAAAATCTTTTTGGAGATGAGCGGATCCCCCTAGATCAATCTAGGTATGGGAATGGAATCTTAGATGTCACAATCATTCCCCATCCCAGATGATACAGTCCTGCCTCTTAACAAAGGAAAACCTCGTCTCTTAATTACAATAAAGTAGTATAACATCCACCCACTCAACGTTTTTAGCTTGCATACTACTATGAATGAAACACAGACCTTCTGTCTGAAATCCCCATCCATGTGCACTGTCTATGTATAACTAATTAAAATCTAATGGTGATGTACTAGTATGACACTTGTTATTAATTAAATCTCTTAAGTCAAGAATAACCACTTTGTCGGACGCAATTGATTAAAAAAGTACAGATGCAAAGTCAAGTCAATTGTCTGTATATATTCTTCCACTTTTGTCTTTGTTTGCAGAATTTTTTTTTTTTTTTGAAAACTTGATGATGTTAATAGCTACTGAGGCAATCAAAGCACCATCTTCTTAGTGTTTCTTTGATGAGATAATTTTCTATGAGTGATAGGATTCTCACACCGAGGAAAAAAAAACTTCAAAAACTGAATGAAACGAGCTGCTGACAATGGTTGAATGAAAATCAATAAACTGAGTTGGAGATTCTATTTCAATATTGTCTTCATTTGTGTAAAAAAGGATGCAAACTCAGTTAACAAGTTTATGCCTTACATTTATCTTCCTGTGTGTACTATGACATAAACTACTCATCTCATTTTCTTGATTACAGTATCTTCTGTACAGTATGTTCCCAGTTCCACAACTTTACCAGGACTGGCAGCGGGAAGTTCAGCAGACAAATGGGTTAAGTCCAACAAGGGCCTCCTCAATTAATTTATTGAATATAATATTATGCTTTTTTTGCAGAACCCACCTTATGCCATGGTAATTATCAGTTTATTCAGTTACTTTAAATATATATATATGTTAAAACCAAAAAACAAACGCTCAGGCACGGTCAGCTCACGACTCCTATCTTCCAATTCAGTAACAGTTAACATAAACTGATCCTGGCATAACCGAGCTATTTCGAACAATAAAATATAATATAATTCACTGAATTTATAACTAATTCTAAGAAAAATATTTTAACATCCACCATGAATAGCAAATGTCTGCCACATGCATAATAACCTTATTCAGCATTATGGACTATTACAAAGCACACAACTTTTAAGGATATCCCATAAGGCATCACTATAGTACTCTTATTTCTCTCAGCAAGGCATCTTTCCAATGAGACTTTGCCAGAAGCTTTCATTTACTGGGAAATGGGACCTTAAATTGGAGATACAGTGTCTTTGCCAAAATCCTTAATGGATAGAGGAAACCTTTACTAAAGATAGTACATCATAAAAATGTTACACCATAGGGTGATGTAAAAAGGTATTAACTCACTGCTTCAGGTAATTTACATTCACTATCTACTAGTAATGTTCCAATAATTCATCCTTACAAGATTCCTCTTTTTTTCTCTCTTTGTCCAAACTTTGAAAACCTTATTTCTGGTACTTGTTGAATGTAGAAGGAAAAAAAAAAACAAAAGGAATTTATATTTAATTAATTTAAGTTTTAATATAACCACAGAACACAGTTGAATTCAACATTAAGGCTAAAAGGCACCTTTGAAAAAACAAGTCTTTTTTTTTAACATCCAGTTTAGACCCAGTAGATGTACTTAATGAAATTTATCTATCTCCTTAACCTTATTATAATTCTTAGGCTAGAATTAATGATAAAATCACTGCACAAACAGGCAAAATAGTTGTTCTTGTGATCAACCAGTAAAAGAAAAATCTGTCATCTGAATATGAAATAAGTCTAATTTCTCCCAGTCCTTAACACGAGACATTTTTAGAATGGGAAGGATTTATTCTCACTGGATCTCTATACCTTATGCCAATTGAACCAATATCCGGCATTACTTTACATTTCTATTTTTCCCTCTAAAATAAATTGCATTCTTCTGCATGAGTTCTAATTCCATTACATGATTATGAAGCTTTTTTGCTTTTACCCTTTCTAAACGTATTTGAGAAAAATCAATGTTAAACCCATAATGCCAATTTCAAAGAAAAAACATCAGTGATCTAACAACAGCAACGATGAAACAACTTTGAGAGGCTGATGGAATTTGAAACATTTTGCTTCTGGCTGAACACACTGCATTTTTAATAGGGATCATCTGAGATAGGACTGCGTTATATCATACAAGACTAGAAATGTGCGCGAATTAGCAGGATTTAGTGTTTAAAATTATGCATTACGGGTAAAACTTAATGTGCAGGGATTTTGTTATGTGGGAAAATGTGTCAAAAATGATACACAAATCATGACAAATTCCAACTGGAACAGTTGTTCCATCAACCGTAATTCGGAAAAAAAAACTTTTAAGTTCTTAAAAGGGAAAACAACCAAATTCTGTCAGCTTTGCATTGCTGCCACACTGCACTTAGCAGTTTGTTGATATTTCTGATCCTACTCTTCCCAAATTCCTGCAAAATCTCACTAGATTTTACACAAAGTCACCAGACTCTTAGACCCCATTTCCAGAGATTAGATCGATCCAACTAGATCGACCCAACTCCCTGCTGGTTCACGCTAAATAGCTGTCAGCCATGCAGGCACGAAAGTTAATTACCCCCTTACAGCTTGTAGTAGGCGGGATGGACATTTAAGCCGGATTATCTGATAGTAATCTAGTGAGACTCCCCACGGGGATGGATCGATCTAAAATCTTTGTGAATGCGCCTTTAGAAATCTTAAAAGATCCCCTTAAGTGCAACTACAGTCACACATAGAGCGCATTCAGAACAGATGACCTGTGGATTAAATATGGCCGACACACTTAAAAGCAAAGCTGCCCCTAATATCCAAATGGTCTCCCTGCCTCCACACAAATTAAATCTAGGCTTCGGGGATTCATTGGTAGGCCCTTGCAGGGATGGCGTGTGATGAGGCGGAGAGACCATTAGGATGTTATGCAGCTTTGATTTTAAGTTAGGTCAGCCATATTTAGTCTGTCGATCAGTAAGTCCGCTGATCGTCTGTTCTGAATGTGCTGTCTTAGCTGTGCATATTCCTTGATTGCTTCTAAAACCCTTAACTTTAATATATTGTGCTCACTGACAAAATAAAATTTTATTTCTCATTCTTGTCAAGGAAATAAAAGTATATAACTCATAGTGGACCTGTAAAGTTTGGTGTACTACATGGTGGGAGAAGAGCCCTCGACTCCTATTAGAAAAGTCTTGCCTCTTCACAAACGAAAACCTTGACTCTTATGTACAATAACGTAGTATAATATCCACCCAATGTTTTTAGCCAGCATACCACTATGAATTAAACATAGGCCTTCTGTGTAAAATCCTACGTAATTGCTATTTTTGATACCGATTTGTAAAGAAAAAAGAAACTCGTCAATCAATAGGGATTTTGATCTTTCTTGGAAAAGTGTCTCGGTTCAATTTGCATCACATTCACCATTTCAGTAGAATAAAACTTGCCTACGGTGATTGTGTCATGTATCCACATGCCTCATTTCTTCCACGTTTTTAAAATAATCATTTTCAGACACCAGAATGTACTTTCTGTCTGTATAATTTCAAAACTTTTAAAATCAACATGGCAAATTGTAAGAAACAAAACTTTGCCTTATTTATCTATTTTATTTCTATTAATTTTTTTCATTGGGAGGGGAGGCAAAGAACAATTATTCCATGCTGCTTGAATTCCTTGAGCAATAATTGTATATTCCTGCTAACCACAGAAACCAAAGCCATCCACGTACCAGCATCACGCCACCTGCTGCCCTTAATGAAAAGCATTTCAACAACTTTTGTCTGAAGAAGCTGACATTTAGAACTTGAAGTTTTTGTAAGCCTGTAAAAGTACAGTCTTGAATAAAGCAGCTATGAATGTGCACACACACATTTGCACACATAGGCTCTGTTCTCACAACTTTTAGATCGATCTATCACCGAGGGGAGTCTCACTAGATTACTGTCAGATAATCCCCCTTAAGTGTCCGTCCCCGCCTACTACAAGCTTTAAGGGGTAATTAACTTTCGTGTCCGCCCGGCTGACAGCTATTTAGCGTGAACCCCCAGGGAGTTAGGTCGATCCAATGTAGGTCGATCTAATCTATGAGAATGGGGTGAAACATATACATGTGGATGCAAGCACTTATACACACAGATAAACTAAGTTCCCACAGATTAAGATCGATCCATCTGGATCAACCTAACTCCCTGGGGGTTCAAGCTAAATTGTTGTCAGCTTCCAGGGGCTTAGCACGGCAAAAGTTAATTACACCCTTACAACTTTTAGTAGGCGGGACAGACATTTAAACCCGTTAAGCTGACAGCAATCTAGTGAGACTCCCCAGGGGGATAGATTGACCTAAATATCTGTGGTAATGGTCTCTTACACATGCACACTTGCATGTAGTGCTAGATATATGTGCACATGCACACAAACAATTGTGCATGCAAGCACAACATACAAACACATCATTACTAATCCTTTTGTCAGATGTCAGGTACTTAATGAGATAGAAATTCTCTTTCACCCCATTTCCATAGATTTTTAGATTGATCTATCCCTGTGGGGAGTCTCACTAGATTACTGTCTGCTTGGCCGGCTTAAGCGTCTGTCCCGCCTACTAAAAGCTGTAAGGGGGTAATTAATTATGGTGCCCGCTCGGCTGACTGCAATTTAGCGTGAACCCCCAGGGAGTTAGGTCGATCTAAAACTTAATCCTTAGATCGATCTAAAGCTCTGGGAAAGCACCCTTTGTTTACATCAGGCCCCAGCTTTCAGAAACCTTATGAGGGATGAACAAATTGGATAGAGTGTTGTCTTCTGGTTTATTATTCAGAGAGCTTAAGTGTTGCATGAGGCCTAGTGGCTCATTACTTTGTGAAATTGTGTCTATGTAATGAGGAGGAAGCAGTAATATATCTCATATACGAATAACACCTCAGCATCCACACCACTTTCGAATGTTTTCACTGCAAATTGCATAAGTCTCACGGATACTCTAGCTATACTTCTTGGAAAAATTACGTGAAGCTTCACACCTGCTTTGTTCCTTCTTGTTCACATGTTATGGAGCAGGTGTCACATGCTAAGATGGCTCACGAGAACCACTCAACGAAACTTTTGCAACTACACAGTGGAATTCCTTAAGGGATAACAGTCCTTCGTATGAGATCCACACTTCACAATAAATATATTATAAACACCTCGTAGAAATATAATAAATTCTATTTTACTGCCAAAAGGGCAGCTATCCCAAATATTCTGCATAGTACTTGTCATAGGACTATGTAACCTCCGTAATAACCTACTGTAATAATCTCTTAAAAGCACATTTCTGAATAATTGCAATAACCTCCCTTTCATCTTTTAAGAGATTATTACTAATAAAAACTTTAAAAAAAAACCCAAGGACTAATTTAAAATGTTTGAAAGAATTCACTAACCATTGGCAAATATGGGATAATTGTAGTTTACCCCAGGAAAATCCAATTTTTTGGCCAAAATGAACAAATGAATTTTGAGCACGGTATCTGGCACAAAAGGTTTGCCGAAGTCATGAGGTTTCCTGTCACAAGCTCTCCCTGAACTCTCCCTGTTAAACTAAAGAAGACAGACAAGTATAGAGACAAGACCCAGATATGCCAACAGCTCATAACCCATGGCAATTAACCTATGCACAGTTATTACAATGGTTACAATATTACAACAAAGGACGAAAATCAAATATCTTCACTGAGTCAGACACGCTTCAAACAGATGCTGGCCAAGAAAAATCAAATATGTACAGAGTAGAAAGGTTGAGAATCATCTGGGGTCTCCTGAAATCCAGCCGCACAAACCCTGTGCTGATGCTGTCCTAATGATGACGATGATGATGATGATGAAGATGAGTCAGGGCCTGACATTACCTTTTATCTACAAGGCCCGGTGTAACATGAAAATCTGATTCCCATGAAAATCTGACTCCCCCAGTCAAAATTTCATAATGAAAATCTGACTCCCCCCATGAAATTTTGACTCCCCGTCACAAACCTTTATAAATCTTATTTTATTTGAATATATAACTTTTATCTTGAAGTATGCATAATGGAGGATACATTGGCACTTTTTGAAAATTTTCATGACGAAATAAGAAAATTAAAATATTTTTTTCACCCAATGACTCCTATGAAAAGGCTATGGGACTCCAAATCCTACAGTTAGTATGATGAATACTTGTTTCAAAAATTATCAAGTTTCACCAAAACTTTCACCACCAAACTTTTAAATACTAACAAAATATACATCACAATGCAAACCATGTGAAAAACAATGGTATGGTGACTTAATATAAAATAGTGCCTTTTCTTCATGAGAGTCCAAAATCCCATGGGTATGAATATAAAGATTTTTCATGATTATTTTTTCATTTTTTGCACCCAATATTTTACCACCAAACTTTCAAATATTCCCAATATGTTCTTCATAAAGTATACTAAAGGGACAAATGTTGAAATTATCACCATGTAAATATCAAATAAAAAGCTTTTTCATAGGGGAGTCATTAGGTGATAAAATACACATTTTTAATTTTATTTTCTCATTGAAATTTTCACCTGCAAACTAACAAAAAGTGCCAATGTGTCCTCCATTATTCATACCACAATATAAAAGTCATATACTCAAATAAAATAAGATTTATAAAGTTTTTTTTGGGGGGGAGTCAAAATTTCATGGGGGAGTCACATTTTCATCATGAAAATTTGACTGGGGAGTTTTGGGGGAGTCAGATTTTCATGGTACATCGGTATTATACAAAGGTCTGTAGGCCCTTTTGGCTAGAATCCCCACAATCAGCTCTTAGGCAACTTGCTTCTTTTAATACTTAACATCCCCAAATTTTCCCTACTAGCAAGAGTTATCAAATCAGTACAGAAGCACCTTAGGAGACAACTTATGAAACTCTATTTGTGATTTATTTATGAACTGAATATAAATCATCACAGTGTGCACCAGCTGGCATATCTGGCTACAATGAACTCTCTCTCTCTCTCTCTCTCTCTCTCTCTCTCAAATGATATTAAACATTCATTACAACTAAGCATATCTGGCTACAATGAACTCTCTCTCTCTCTCATGATATTCAATATTCATTACTATCAAGCAAATTTAGCTACAATGAATCCATCTCTCTCTCTCTCTCTCTCTCTCTCTCTCTCTCTCTCTCTCTCTCTTGTGATATTTAATATTCAGTACTATTGAGGCTGATGTCCTGGGCCTATGAAACAGAAAATATCTCGTGTGCACATCCACTTGACTTGCTACATAGTCTTCTCATAACTGAAGCTGCTTTCATTCCTTCATAGGCAGGTGGCCGTAAAAATTGCTAATTTTGACTGGTGAGGTGCTGGGAAATGGTATTCAGCATTATACACAGCATCAAAGGGGTAACTCAGTCTACAGGGAAAGAAACAGGGAAATATTTGGGTTGTGATACAGTCCTGTGCCAGCAAAGGTGGAGTTGGGGTGAGGGCTGAATGTTGATGGAACTACCCATTTTCGGAAATTGGAGAAATATTTATGATTGATTGATTGGCAGACAGACAGGCAAACAGACAGATATTTGGGTAGCCCTCATACTCACCAATTTAGCCAAATGCTAAAACTGACTTAAATTGGCTAAACAAAAAGGGCTTGATCTGACTTGTTTTAGTCAAATTAGAACCATGTGAAGAACAAATTGATGATAAAGTGGTGATTTGGCTGAGAGAAAAAAAATGCTAGCACTACTGCATAGATAGATAGATAGATAGATAGATAGATAGATAGATACATACATAAATAGATAGATAGGCTCTGTTCAAAACCAAGTTGATCCGCAGACTAACTGAGCAGCAGAACTAAATAATATGGCGGAACCCACTAGAAAGCTTGCTGCACAATCCCCTAATGGATTCCCCACAGGGATTATGTGGCAAAGCTTTAAGTATTTTTATAAATTTTCTAGGATGACTTTCACTCTATTCTATCCTACCTTATGAGGGTTTTAGCTGTTATCAAGTCTTGTATGATTTCATGCTGCACCTACAGCCTTGTTTAAGGCTATTTTGGCTGATCCCCACTGTGTTAAATAACTGCATATGAATTCCGTGAGTTATTGCCCGACATCTTCATATCCTTCCGGATTTCTCAGAATTGAAATTCCTGAAAGTCTTATTTCCACACTGACAAAACTGCTGACCTTTACTTTTAAAAAACCTCATAATTCATAAGCATGCAATATACAGTACGAGCATCTGAAATTCATATTGGGGGAGTGGGGGGAGCAAAATATCTGGAAATTTTCAGCCATTTCAACTGCATTACTATTAGGCACACCACGTCCAAAACCATTGTGGAAATTAAGATCTGTAAACCTTAATTTGAATTTTGAGTTTCCATTTTTTGGGTCACACTCGTCTTGGAGACAGAGAGTTGTGACAGTAAGGATTGAAAATTAAGAACTCTACAACAAGTTTATACATTGTTACTTCAGCAGCAGTTTTGGATGGAGTATACCTCAGCAATGCATGGATAATAAATAAAACTTGCTGTTTATTTTTATTTTTGCAACATAAAGGTCTAACACACACTGTATGCCTTAAAATCATTCGATTAGTGAATAACAAGTTCATCTGAGCTGACCTTAAAAAGAGAATGCCCAGTAACATCATCTGAATGTGCTTCTACATTCCCTAATTCGAGAGTCTGCTATTCTGAATGATTGCATCAATTAACTTTTTTCGAAATGGAGAGCTTTTGGAATACCAACTTTCGGAATAGTAGACCTTCAAACCTTCAGAAAAGTGGACATTCCTAAGAGAGCCAATTTCAGATCATGGCTCCTTCAGTTTTCGGAATATCAGACCCAGGGATGAGCAGACCCTTAAAATATAGGTCTGGCTCCCGTTATTCCACAAGTTACATGTAGGTCTGTGAAAGTTAATCCTCAGAGTTCAATAAATCAAAAACTGACCTTGAACCTTCCTGAAAACATCCATTAACATTATTAAATATGCCCATTAACAATACTAGCATTTCAAAAGTCAAGTCAGTGAAAAGCTACCCTTGAGAGGTCAGTAAATCGAAAAACTGACCTTGAGCATTACTGAAAATGCCAATTTGCATTCATCACAAGGTTAAGCCAGAGAATAGCTAACTTTGAGAGTTCAGAACATTAGAAACTGTCGCAGAACATTACTGAAAAAGTCCATTAACATTATCCCAATAGTAGGGCCAGATATATGTAGCCTTGAGAGGTCAACTCAACCTATTGAACATGACCCCATCAGGCTGCCTCAGCTGCTAACCTCAGCTGCTAACATCAAGTTTCTGCCTATTGTGAGAGAAAATGATGGATGATAATGACATTTCAGCCATTAATGACCCAGAGTGAGGCACTTACTCAAAACGTTCAAACACCTCACATATTCTGACATCTGATTTGTTTTTCAAGAATTATCAATTTTAGTTGACACAAAACTAGGTGAACTTATTAAGAAATTTTGAATCGATCATCATTTTCATCTCTAAATTGATGCTTTGTGGAAAGTAATAATTTTTTTTGTTAGAATTTAATGAGAAATTACCGTAGTGATCAATTTCTTTAGTTCAAATTCAGTGGGTAATTACTGTATGTGACTGTCTGTAGCATATCGTCTGTGGTTTTATAATAAAAATCCTTCAGGGCTTTTTGTCGCCATGCATCATGCGCTCTACTTCAGAGTAATGCCCTGAGGAAGTTTTTTCCCTACACAGTCCTATTTATGACAATCAGCCTTAATAAAAATGGTAAATTTTTTATGTTAAAAGATGCATTGCCAAAGACACCAAACATGTTTTTCCAACTGGGGCATTGACTTTAAATTGGACTTGTTCACATAATCTGAGTTACCCACGCCGGCCCTAAATGTTAACAAGTAAAGAAAACAGTAGATAAACATGTTTAGTCTAATTGGAGATGATTTCCTAGTTTTATCATCATTATGCAACAGTCAATGAAAATCCTACTTAGCCAACAGCGAAATAAAGAGCCTAGCCTGAAGACATGGTTGAATCAGACAAATAAAACCTTGAAAAAAAAACATTCAGATCGGCAGTTATGAAAAATAAGCCACACAGGTCTCCTTTTGCCATACTGACTATAAATTCAAAATGGCAGCTTGTTGGAGACATTTAATAATTCACATGCAATTTCAGTAACTTCACGTAATGACTTTTCATTGTAGTCTGCAATTCCTTATAATACGTTATGTAAAGTCTAAAGAGGCAGAGTAGGCTTGTTGACTATTCTTATTAGGAAGCCATTGATTAAGAAGTTCATGAAGCCATTGTCTTGGTCTGATACTAAAGAGTGTGATTCCCCACTAATCGTTAGAATGTACCTGAGCAAGCAACAAGTGAACATTTAATGACTGAAACTGGTAATTGTTGTCAGCGTTGGATTTCCTCATAGCAATTTACACGTAAATATTTTGACGTAAATATTTCATCAGTCATGACTGGTAGGACCAATGGTCGCCATATGAGTTCACAATAAGTGCTTAAAAAGCTTTTCATTATTTGTCTCCAATTGAGGAACATTCAGATATAAGCATGGGTTAAAAAAATTAGACCCCTTCTCACCAGATCTACCCTAGGTTCTAGATTCCAGTATTGCCAGCTCGATCTTGACTTCATATATAACCCACATCAGCGATACCATACTGTAAAGCTAATACATGAAAAGGTATATAGTGAGCAAGCTAGCTTTACAGTGCCCTGACTCTGGGGTGGCCTGGGTACATGTTATCAGGAACAAAGAAGAAGAAACAACAGAGCATTTATTCTGGAATTGTGCGGTTACCCAAAAATTATTGACCGACTTGGTAGAATATATATTATCTAATACTCAAGTTACTCTACCTGTCTCAAAAAGGAATTGCTTAGTCGGCTCTACGAGCCTCTCTCCAATTATTAATCTCATTATGTTGCAATTTAAATTTTATATTTATTTAAGAAGATGTTCACAGGGTAAACCAACATTAGGAGGTTTGATTTCATCGCTTAGATATCTAGTGAAAACAGATAAGTCAATCTGTCAGTACAATTCAAATATAATTAAGTTATTTTCAATTTGAATACTTAGCGTATGATGTAATTAGCTAAAAAGTGTTATATAGCATAACATCTCTTATGTGTGAGTGTGTGAGCGAGTGTCTGTTTGTTTGTTTTTGTATTGTCATGTATTCGTGATGTATTGTGTCAATAAAAAAAAAAAAAAAAAAAAAAACAATTTTCTGTAATGTCTTTATTTATAGTATGTAATTTTTCATACTAGTACATTTATGTGTAAAGTCTGAAGAGGTAAAGCAGTGGTCTGACACACTGTTAAGCTGATTAAGAAGTCCAAAAATCATTAGTCTTGAATTGAGATTAAAGAGTGGATAGTGAGCAAGTACCCTTGCAAGCAACAGGTAAACAAATGATTAAAACTGGTTAAGCTGGTTGTGTGTTGGATTTCCTAATGACAATAAATATTAATATTTGAACCACATAAATATTTGAACCACAAATGTACATAAACCTGAACTGCCTTAGAAACTATCAAAATTGAATTTCAAATCTTGGAGATTTGTGACCCTACTGAAAAAGCTCAGCTCTGATGTAAGGCTATGAAATGTTAAAGCATGACTGCAACTGTTATCTATCTACTGTCTCGTGTCTTGCATGTTTAATTTCTCAGCAGCTCTTAAAATCATTAATTACCATGCATTGCTTTATTGAGCTGTCTTTTGCATGTGACGGTATTTTGGTAAATGACGGATCTAAATCACACATTTTCCTCTAAAATCACACATGTAAGTTGCTGTTAATTTGAAAACTATGGATACAAGGCGACTCAAAGTAATATTTTTGTTTAGTAATAGTATCAAGTACAGGTTGCCCTCAGTCCAATATGAAAAGTCAAGTCCAACAATTTTTGTTGCAGTTGTTATAATAAACTACTTAAACATACCCTCATTGCTTTGAAAAAATGTAAAGTACATATTTCTTGCCAGATTTGGACTTCCCAAGGAAAAAAAACACTGATAATACATCTTTGTTTTCAAAAGATAAAGGAAATTCTCTACGGAAACTTGTCTGCATTGAGATTGAATTACATCATCATCCCGCATGCAACAGCTCCCAAAGTCAGACTTCTTTTTTTTTAAGTATCATGCATATTTTACATATCATCAAAAATTATCTTGGCAAACTGTACTACATCTCAGCCAGCAGACAAATTAATAATAATAATAATTATATTAAGATTGCAACCCAGTGGGTTTAGTTGTACATAAAATGATAATAATATCGCAATAATTATAAAATGTTATATGTTTGAATGAAACTAAGTTTAAAGACTGCTACAGTAACTGGAACTCTAAAATTACTGTACATAGGATAAAAGACATTCTACTATTGGAAATTCAAGCCAGTCTTTTTGAGTTTGCATTGCTCTACAGTTAATACTGTATAAAAACATGGGGAGGTATATTCTAGAGTATTTCTATGTACTACGTTTGATATATGTCACTACATCACGCAAGACCCAATGTATTACATAATGTAACACACAGAAAAGCTGTTCCCACTATTATGCTACAAAATGAGTAAATATTACAGCCTTATAATATTAGCATGAATCACGTCAGCCCAGCAAATGCATACTTAATCCATGGGGATTCTCGCTGAATGCAATTTGATTAGCAGACCTACATGCCCCTTCTTGTTTCTTATGTACTAGCTATAGTATGATCACCAGTTTTTTCTATATTCTACTCAATGCTAAGAGGTGGCCTGTTAATTTATCTGATCACATTCAGTGATTGTCCACGTTGAGTAACTGCACATCAGCAAAGTCAACACAATTTCTTGTGAACGATCTCTCACAAAGGTCTGAGATGAAATTGAAAGCTCAGCAGCAGACTTAAAAAAACTGTGAAGAAGGCACAAACAGTTTTACTCTAATAAAAATTTGCCAACGCAGATAGATTTTCTTCAGAACAATACCTCTTCACCTCTTTTGAAATTTTGTTTGGTCCTCAACTTGATCAAAAAAACTGCTACCATATGGTGACACTGCATTATGGTCGTATAGCTATGCCACCTTTCAGTTTTACTTACAATGTCCGACCACGTCTGACCAAGTTACAACATGGGCTGACCAATGCCATACATATGTATTTTAGGTCACTGAACTGTCCACTGCCTGGTCATTTAAGCTCTGTTGCTGTTGGACAACTTAATTTTTCACAGGGCACAGCATCACAAAAGAACTTCAGCCAAAAAATTTGTAGAAATACTAAGACCACAATTTGGACCTTCTTCCACTCCAAATGAATGCATTGCTGTCTACTTACAGTACATATATGATATCTAAGCAGTGGTCTGAATTATAAGCCATGTCTTGCTTGTTATAGAACATTCCTGGATACAATGTTTTATTTAAGAAATTGCCTGTAAATCTAAGTAATAAGATATATGAGAGGGCGATTTGGAAGTCGGCCTGACTGGATGAATTCATAAAAGATGCAGAGACAATGACAAACAACAATTCCCCTTATGACGGTAATTGGACTATTGCTAATTTTTCTTGATTAAAATCTGACTACAATGAGGGCCTTAAAGTTCAGACCAATTTTCTTTCTTTCTGGAAAAAGTTATTTTTAAGGCAGACTCTAGATGAACTTTTACTAAAATCAGAATACAGTTTGGATAACAGAATTTGACCTACGGGGAAAAATCAAACAGTGCATGCAAGCCTACCTTGACAACCAATCAATCATGATGATTTATTTTTTACTTATTTATTTATTTATTTTATTTATTTATTTTATTTTTTTTGGGGGGGGGGGGCTTAAATTCCCAAGGCACAAAGGACCAGCATACAAATACATAGCAAAGAGTGCACAGCATTTTTTAAGCATTATTTTTTCATTTCGAATAAAGTCATAAATGACTGGTCTGATTATATTCTTCCCATAATTTGTCTTGGTTAAAAAGTCTTAATAACTTCTGAACATCTTATAAGCTCATTTTCTCTTGTAGATTATTGTCCTCCCTAATGTAACTGCACTTAAGAGCAGTTAATGTTCTTAGGCCTTATTCACAACCAAAGTTGATCCACAGACTAACAAATTAATCGATCAAATATGGCTGACCCACTTGAAAGCTTGCCACGTTATTCCAACGGAGAATCTTTTCAGTGTCTATTAGGGGATTATGCATTAAACTTTCCAGTGAGTCAGCCATATTTGATCTGCTGATCAAGTAGTTGTGAATACGGCCTTATTGTGCTTAATAAACCTTGGCAACTCACGACTAAAAATAAAGAAAAACTGAGACAGAAAACACCTACGCCATGATACTTGATATAAGAATATAAAGAACCCACATCACCTGAGAATGCCTCCATAGAGATTGGTAAGAGAAAAAAGATCAATTCATACAAAATCTCATCAATCATGCCTTCAGAAAACCTGTAAGTCCCTCCCAACTTTTGATCCAGATGAAATGGATTTCGGACATGCCGAAACGGTCAGTCCGTGTCTGATTGTGAAGTGATGACCATGACCAGCAAAATTGGTCTGGACCAGTAAAAAATGTATACTTAGTTGATCAAAAGGACTGACAAGACCCATCTGATATATGTGCTCTTCTTTTTTTTTTTTAAGTTGAATTTCTTAGCTCCTTAGCTGATTTAAATTTTCAACATGGCAAAGATTACAGTGGATCAAAATTTGATAAAGAATGGAACATTTCTTGCATAAAGGATCATTGACCGTTCTCTCAGACACCCCACCGGGCACCCCCCCCTCCCACGCCTACAATCTGGTCTTATAACAATTCTTAAGGCTGAAGTATACAAGGAATATCTGTTCCCCATTCAACAGAAAAACAGTATGCACATTCTACTTATTAGTTAGTCATATAAATCAAATTGTTAATTAATTTCTGCTATTATAATAATTGTAATATACATGTTATTACTTGCTTAATAATCGTTTCAAAAACGTTCTCTCTTGTTCAGGTACAGGGGGTAAGTACTTAGTAAATGCTATGTACTTATTTGCCTGTAGTATATTTTTGATACACATTTGTTGTGTTGAGAAGTGTGTTACCTAATATTGGGAAAATCAATGTTATTAAGTTATAGTCACTGTGGCATGACATGTTTTCCTTTGCTTCATGCATTACACACCCAACTGTGGATATGTATACTTGGCTGCATTTCTGGCATTGATTTTATATATGTATGTGAGAGTTTTTGTGCAAATTGTGTCTATGTTCAATTTTTACTTACAAAAAAATGTTAACTTTTTATAACGTTTAATTACAGTAATTGCAGAAGCAAAGTGGATTTGTCTGACAGTACAATGTTTCCAGTAATATTTCAATTACAAATGCAAAATGGGTAAATATATGCGGTACATATGTACCTCTATATAAATATACTTGACTGTCATCGGCCTCTCATTAATACACCATTTTGGGGTTAATGGCTACATTAATTCTGGTTGTCACGGCAACAAATGTCTGATATTTACAACCACAAAGCTTGTTATGATGTATGTGCATGATGGAGAAACAAAAGGCCTATTCACCTCCAGCATTATATGACTTAATAATACATATATGTACTCGTATGTTAACAGTGATTGGCTCCATATAATGGCCTGCCTATCTAGTAAGATTGTTACGTAATTGGAAACGCCCCTTTCACCTGCGAACTCCAAACAGCCTATTAATCAACAAAACAGAAGGAAGCAACTCATATAAGGGATGAAATTGGCCCCGTAGAGTCATGATACAGGCCCATAGCCAGCAATTTCAAAAGGGGGGTTCTTTTTCTGAAAAAGTGGACCTTTTCCCATAAAAACTTTATGTACCTAGATCAAATTTTACCCAGAGTGGACCTTTTCCCAGCAAAAGGGGCGGTTCATTCAAATCCCAATGGCTACGGGCCTGTGATACAGTAGTTATTTTCGAAACATACAGGTTCAGTTGTATAGCTATACAGATATAATGTTCATAAATAATCTTAAAACATTTCATGAGCTCACTTTGATGAAAAGTTGTAATTCCTAGATAAGTTTAACTTTTTTGTGTGTTTTCTAAATCCTAAGTTCTCTGTGATTCTTAAAGAGTTAGAGATAATGTATTGTTGGACAGAGACAAATGTGAAATGCAACAAATTAACAATAATAATCATTATTAAGTTTTATTCAATAAAGAGACTTGTTTGTGTTATTGTTTCAAAGAGTAACATTGACTGCGTTTTGCAATAACAGCCTTTCAGTAATGAAAGAATGCAAAATTTTGCAGACGCCTATAAGCAATCGATACAGGCTGAATTCTCAGTATAATGTTATCAAATTCACTGGTGGATCTGAAATTTTGCAGGAGATGGGATGAGGGAGGGGAGAGAAAGGTGGGTAAAAAAACTTAGTTTGCTTCATGTAGGAAATATAACATTGTGATATCTGCATGACTGTTTTAGAGATCACTTATTTAATTTATGTTGACTTCTTTCCACATTGGAACGTACATAAGTCTGAAACAGTGAAAATAATGAGTTGAAACAAAATTATTCAAACATTACTTTTTTGCCAGAAAACCCAATTGTTAATTTTTTTTTTACCCACCAGATGGCCTTGTGGTCCGAGTTCATGCCTCTGGAGCAGGAGAACATGAGTTTGACCTTGTCAGGGGACTGATCAGTTCTCATAAACCACACATAAGCCTACATTAAAAAAAAAAAAAAAAAAAAAAACTCTTAACATTTATCATTTTATTGCAGATCTTGATGAATCTCAGGAACCATCAGAATTGGATTAATAAAAAAACGTGGAATTCCGCATTTCCGCAGAAAAAGCTCATGTCTGTTAAAGTGCCTGATGTCTTCCCATTTGGCACTCAGCACATAAGGGGTTGAAGCAGGAGTAAAGCTCCTGGGCTGGCAGCGAAGGATGTTGCTGGTATGCTAGCTAGCTTTCAGCGCCTGATACTACAGCGGAACTGTATCCTCCCCAGGGAGATAAAAAAAGTCTGAATATGCCACATTTTTAACCATACTAAAATGTAGTGTGCGATAGCAAATGCCTACCAGACTCAACTTTAATTTTTCATTTTTATTCTTTTTAAATCTAACTAATTCCTGCATTCTGTAGATGACCACCTAGGTAAAACACTTAAATTATTACCTCCACGGCTCAAAACTAATGTTCTTCAGGTTTTTCAGAACAGGCTTAAAAAAACGCTAGAATAAAAAGTGACATTTATTAGAAAACAACCCATCATACCTCTAATTCAATATGTACCAAAAGACCTGGGAGGGGGGGGTGCTTCATAGCTTTCATGTAAAAAATAATTTATACCATGATCACTCAATCGACTTAAATGACTGATTAAATGTTCTAGCCTGACATTTACTACAGCATCAGATGTACACAAGAGTCCTGAGGCAAAAAAGAAAAGGTCCAACCCAATAGAACCTGCAGCTAAAATTTCTCATTTGCAAAAGGTCAGATGTTGAATAAAAAGAAGAAGGCAGTAGAAAAATAAGAAGATAAAGAAGAGAAATCTACCGCTCAAAGATATCCTAGGCCACACCTAGATATATAGCCGAGTGCGGTGTGTGGGAACCAGACTCATTTTTTTTACAGCCATCACCCTGACTATGAGAGATCATTGGAAACCATTCTACTAAATAAGGCCGCATTCAGAACAGTGGACTAACTAATCTGAGAGTCAAATATGGCAACCCACTACAAAGCTTGCCGTCTAATCCACCAATAGACACGAAATAGATTCCGTGAGGAAGCATTCAAGTGGGTCAGCCATATTTGACCCTCAGACTAATTAGTCCACCGTTCTGAATGAGGCCTAAGGCTTCGTTCACATGGAAAGTCTATTTTCTAAAAATGTATTTTCTATTCGCGGTATATCTTGTGGTCACGGTCTGTGCCCTGAATGTCCCGCGGCGTAATTACTGGCAGCACGAGCCAGTTACTATAAGTTACTATAAGTAACTGGCTCCCGCTGCCAGTAATTCCGCGGCGGGATATTCAGGGCACAGACCGTGATCATAAGATACCGCGAATAGAAAATAGATTTTTAGAAAATAGACTTTTCATGTGAACGAAGCCTAAGAAGCCAAAAATTCAGCACTATATCACCAGTCTGAGATTGAAACTGCAATCACCAAAGCATCCATCATCATCAGCATGAGTGCCGTTACAAAAATTCTAGTAACCTTAGCTATCCAGGAATTCCCCAGTGGAAACTGATATATGTTATTGACATCTAGGATAAAACAAGATACAGCCTGAGTGATAATGGCCCACAGAATAGGAAATGAAAAGGGTAACTACCTGTATGAGGTAACATGCAATTCTTTTATTCCAAAGCAATCACAAGCACCTGATGTGATTTTAATCACAGGGAAATAAGCTCGCTATAAGACATCTTGTCTGCATCTGGTTAGGTGAAGGAAGTCATAACATGACTATTTATTGTTTTTTTTTTTTTTTTTTTTTTGTTCTCCACTTGAAGTCATATCACATATTCAGAAAAATTATATCAGACAAAGAAACTTCTGTCATCTGATGATCATAATCATCAAATGTGGGTCTATTGTTTAAATAACATGACTTAAATTGGTTCAGCACCAGTAGGGGATCCAGGATTATTTGTTCTAGGATTTTTTAAAGGGG
>NW_019773691.1:13867-29969 GCF_001039355.2 Lingula anatina | reverse complement strand
TATATAATTAACTGACCTTAAACTGAGGCAAATTGTAGCTTCATCTGTCCACTGCCAATCACCCAATAGAATACTAAACCTCAATGACGTGATCGATCTTATACTGTTATTATTTACGTTATAATGTATACGGTGTATGTACACAATGTACTGGCACGGTTGTACTGAAGATGGAAAAGAGCACAACGTCTAGTTCTAAAGTAAAGAATTCAAGCTACGCCTACGACCTCACTCATGTGCGCATTTATGCTTTTTACTTGCTTACTAAACTGCATGACCTACTTTCTCAAGTGCCAGCAACGCAGCATCAACAGAGCATTCAACCTCTCTCTATATTCAATAACATTAACAACTGTCACGCTTGATTTATCCTTAGAAGAGTGTCTGCAAAAGCCCTTACATCATAATCACCTTAAGCTCTCTCGCTTCATTAACAACATCATCTAAAACATTAACTAACACACTGAATTAACAAAGATTAACATTAATTACAGAAAGGCCTCTGGCCAACCTCGTATACTTTAAAGGTTCTTCACCTTTTCCAAGTCCTATCCAGGTTAGGGTGACTGCCCGATGTTGGTTTCTCCGATCGTTGACCTCTGTTGACCTCGAACTGCATTGTGGGAAGTATGGAAGAATCCACGTGCAGTCCGCCAGACAGATTTTGGAAGATCGTATTTATCAATAAAAAAAAAAAGACTCAAACTCTTTTCTGTAGCTCGTGAAAGTTGTTGTAAATTGTGTACATTTGCTGCATTTCCCCATTTTTTTTTCAAAAATTTTATTAAAAAAATATATGCAAATGAACGAAAACTTCCTTGTGCCACCTGTGAACCTCACCTTGGTAGAAGATTCCAAGATGGCTGCGCCGTGTACGAAGGGGGTGTTGGGATATGTTTTGTGTATTTTCATCGTGTTTTCGATGAAAGTGCGGAATATAAACTCGCAGCCTCCTTCAACTTTGCGCCAGGTGAACTTGGTAAGATTAGTTATTGCAATATTGTTATTTTGATGCCAGTTTAATTGATACCTGATATATGTTAATTATTGTTATTGTGACTCTCACATGATCACTCGGCCTTACATAACATAACACAAGATTGCATAGATTACTGTAGAAGTAGTACACTGGTTTACTACTACTATTGATCAGTTGAACTGTGTGCACTCTGTGTGAAATAAATCATATGCTTTTGTATTCCACGGCTGATTATTTCAATTGATTTTAACTGGTCAATAAAACATAAATATGGGATTGTGATATTTCTGATTAATGTATGTCCCAAGACCCGTGTGTTTCAGCATTTATATAAGAAAACAGTCAGCGTGCTGCTTATTTTGGAGTGTGTGTCTGAAGGTTTATTTCTAAGATCTACAGTTAATGCTTTCATATGAATATTGTAAATAATTTTTTTTTTTAATAAATAAATTTATCTTTTAATCTGAAACCAGGAAGTGCAGGCTGCCATGATGAAGCATGCAGTAGCTTCAGGTGTATTATCCAAATTCAAATACTCTTAAAAATCATTTTTGTTTTTTAGGAACTGTATGCCTTGTTTTGATTTTATGTCAGCAATTTTTTTTAATTAATTAATTAATTTATTTTTTGTTTGCTTTTTTTAAATAACTGAATTTTTTATTTTGTAAACATTTTATAATTTTGATTTTCTCATCAAAAATCTTCCTTTTTAAGCTGTATCGCCATGGAGACCGAAGCCCCGCAGGTGGAACCTTTCCGACTGACCCTTACCAGGAGGATTCCTGGCCACAGGGATGGGGACAGCTGTCAAAGGTCTTAATAAATGATAAGAATAATAAAATAATTATTGAGAAAAAGTTCTTTATAAATAATGAATTATTAAGCTGTGTTCACAACCAATTTGAGCAGGGCCTATCTAAGCCTTGGCTTAAATATGGCATTACCCACACAAAAGTATGCCACATACTCCCTGTGGGGATGGCGTGCGTTGGAAGCAAGGAGTATATTAGGGGATTAAGCACATTTGATTTCAAGCGTGTGCCATATTTGAGCTGTGGTTCAGCTAGGCCCCAGCTCGACTTAGTTTTGAACAGAGTCTTTAAGTCTGTTCCCAATAAAACTATCATACCCAGTAGATCGATCCAACTTCGAAGGGGTTTCTTGCTGAATGCAGTCAGATAAACTGTATGTGACAAATCCTCAAGCAGCTAGAGGTGATTAAAGGGATAATAACTCTTTATTTCGGCCAAAAAATTAATTTTCCTGGAGTGAACAACAATTTTCCCATACTTACCAATGGTTAATGAATCCATTTTTACATTCAAAGTTAGTCCCTGGTTTTTTTCTAAAAAGTTTGGTTTTTTGTTAAAATCTCTTATGAGATAATAACAGAGTATAGCCATCAATGGAGGTCACGTGGTCTAAAGACAAGCTCAGATATCAGAATAATAGCTATAACTGCTGTTTTTGTGGTAAAACAGAATATATTATATTTCTATGAGTTATTCACAATGTTTTTATTGTGAAATATAGATCTCATAAGAATAGTTATAATCCCTTTAACTTTTATATCTCTTGGCTTCTGGACGCTTTTGCTTTTTGTTTTGAGTGAGTCCAAATGCACACGAAAGTTAATTAGTACCCAGTTGATTGAGGAGGGGTGCCATTCAGTTAATAGGATGGCTTTCATTGTAAATGCACCCATTTACTATTTCTTGCATTCTTTGTCTATTTGATGCTTAGGGACATACTTCAGAGTCATTTCAAATAATATGGTGGCCTTTTGTAATATAAATCTATAGCTTTAGCCTTACTTAGATAATGTGTGATTATGATATTGATAGAATATTTGGATAGATAATTTGTGATTATAATATTATTGATAGAATATTTGCATTATTGTAATGTGTAATATTTCGTCGGCATATTTTGGACAAAGAAAGCCAAGGTATGTACTGTAGTTAGTCAGTTCACATATTAAATTAGTGTACTGTATTGTGTGTAAAAAAGGCAAAATATCAAGGTTAACAATGGACTTAGCATACTTACATCTTGCAAGTTCAACCTCTTGCAATATTTATAACAAAAATTATTTTTCCTCAAATTTCCGCCTTTTTTTCCCTGAATCACCAAGTATACCCCATCGAAAACTGGTCAGAAAAGTGCAATCTATAATTCCATTAATCAAATCTGAATTTCTGATTTTTACCATCAGGAGTCAAATTCACCAGTCTTTATCTCCATTACAAATAATTCTGTATGATATGACTAATTGGACTATATTTTCAATGATTTCAGCTCGGGATGCAAGAGCAATGTGAACTTGGACAATTCCTGCGTAAGAGATACAACGGCTTTCTGAACAGCTCATACATCAGAACAGAGGTGAGAGTTTGTGAAATTTCCCATATTTATAGACCTTTCCAAATGGGAAAACAAATACAATACAATTTGACTGTCTGAACAGCTCATCAGATTTCAACATCTATCAGAGCATCTTCATCAGGGAATGAGGCTATCCAGGAGAATAGCCTCTATTCAGTAGTAATGAAGATGCTCTAATAGACATTGAAATAATGGAGTTAGACATTTTTATATTTAGCTGTTGATTGATGAAAAAAGTACTTTATTTTTATAACATAAAGGGCTGATAAAATCTTCTCTGAAATATATGGTATGATTTCAAGAATGAAGTAACCTTTCTTCAGTCAAAAGCTAAATATTGAAATAGTTTTACCTCAAATATTTCGGGGTCTAGCAGAATGTCTTCATCAGGAAATGAAGCTATCCAGGTGAATAATTACTTCATTCCTATAACATAGAACAGCTGATGAAAATCTTCTCTAAAATATATGGTATGATTTCAAGAATGAAATAATTTGCCGTCAGTCAGCAGCTTAATATAACATAACACAGCTGATGAAATCTTTTCTGAAATATATGCTATTATTTCAACAGTCTATAATCCACTTTTCCACATGTCCGCAGATCACAGTTCGCAGCACAGACGTGGACCGTACGCTGATGAGCGCCCAGTGTAACCTGGCCTGCCTGTATCCACCAGGAAAAGAGCAACAGTGGAATAAGTCCATCATCTGGCAGCCTATACCTGTACATACTAGACCAGTGGATGAGGACCCTGTATGTAGAAAGTCTATCTCTCTCTCTTCTCTTTTCCTTCTCTCCTTCCGTCCCTTCTTTCCCTTACCCTCCACTCCTTTTCTCCCAATTTCTGAGTGCACTTCTTCTCTCATTACCCCTCTTTTTCTTTCCCTTCACCTGCCCCTTTATCTCTCTCTCTCTCTCTCTCTCTCTCTCTCTCTCTCTCTCTCTCTCTCTCATTATTTCAAGAACTTAAATGCTTTAATATTCTCATTATTTATTTTTATGTTTGTTTGTTTGTTTGTTTGTTTGTTTGTTTGTTTGTTTGTTTGTTTCAAGTATCATCAGTGATATGTTTTCACAGTTTCAGCTGAATGTTAATCAGTTGTCAAAACATCTTTTATTTCAGTTGCTACGGACTGACGAGCCATGCCCAAAATACAACAAAGTTTTCAATGAATTGATGCAGTCAAAACTTGTGAAGGATGAAGAAGTACAGAACAAAGTAAGGGGTATTAAAAGACATGTAATTAGTTAGCCTGAAGCTTATGCATTAGTTGTTGTTGTTTATTTATCTTTTTTGACAGAAGTAACTGAACTTATATACAGTTTATCCATCTATTCTGAATATAATGTAAGACTGCATTCCCACAGATTTAGATCGATCCATCTGGATCTAACTCCCTGGGGGTTCACGCTAAATTGCTGTCAGAAGAGCGCGCACGGAAGTTAATTACTCTCTTACAGCTTGTAGTAGGCAGGACAGACATTTAAGCCAGCTAAGTTGACAGTAATCTAGTGAGACTCCCCACGGGGATAGATTGATCTAAAATCTGTGGGAATGCAGTCTAAAAGTAAGGGGGTATTAAAAGAGATGTAATTAGTTTACCTGAAGCTTCTGTATTAGTTATTGTTCTTTAGCTTTTTTAGACTGAAGTAACTGAGCTTAATACAGTTAAATAAAAGGTAACAGAGCTGTTTTTTTTTTTTTTTTTTTTTTTGTGTTGCAACTTGGGTTACGTCCTGCACTGAATTGTAAGAGTGGGCACAGCTTAGGTGTTTGATTATTTATTTTGGAAAAGGAAATTTTTGAAAATTCTTGCACAGCTTGTCTTTATGAGTAAGGGCAGACTGCTTTGTGAGGAATGATTAATATAGTAATATATATCTTGAAAATGATACATTTGTGAGATTCTTTCACATGTCTTCCCATGTCTCAGAAGCCTCATCAGTAAATATGCTCCTTGTTCTTTACCTCACCACTATAATTTCAAAATTGTCAAATTGGCAGTGTACTATCTTTTTTTAAAGAATTTATTGAAATAAGCAAAGAATTGACACAGAATGACAGCACCGTAGTATATGCTACAATAATTTGATTTGTAGAACTATTGATCTTGCTGAAATTCTTTATCATCTTATACCATCAAGTATCGTTAATTATTGTATAGCATCTAATATAATCTCCTAAAAGGGCTCAGAATCCAAATCCTCATTATGGTTAGAATTTTGAAAAATTTCCAAAATATACCTTTTTTTTTCAGAATACATTCTAAGTCTGAAAAAAAGGATTTGATCCCCTTTTGAAACATTAGTAAACATAGTATTCACAGTCATTAATTAATAAGTCCATTGATCTGTTCTTGGCTGTTGGTTTTAATTCCCATAACACTGTTCCTAGTCAGAGGTTCTGCATTAGTTAAATTGTTGTACTACACTTGACCAACAAAAAAAAAATCGAAACGTGGAATTTTTTTTCAATAATTAAAAAAACATGTTATTGATATATTGGGAAAAACTCCAATGTATATAATAAGGTAACAAACGGTGGGTGCATTATCCATTAATATTTGGTTAAAATATTTACCATAGCTCGTGGTTATTTCATAATGATAGTTAAAAAATAATGATGTTTCCAAACTTTTTTGTCAACATCATTATTTTTTAATGCTCATTGCTACCCAAAGTGACTGATTCTCAACACCAGAATTGTTACTAATTTAACTTTGGATATATTTATTATTTCAGGCCTTCTACCAGTTCATAAGCAACAAAACTGGATATCCTCATGAGAATATCAGTATCTTCTGGGACGTCCAGGATCCACTGTTTTGTGAGGTACCATAATGGCTCAATTCATTAACTATGAAAATTATGAATTTTACAGATACTGTTTTTGTTTTAATAATTTTTTTTTAAATTAGAACATTCCAAATGAATGATGGCAACACAATTGAAAAACCAGACTACCTTTTAGTTAATGTCGTACAGTAAAAGCGCCAAAGTTCTTCATGAGCATTTAATGTATAGTTAATGATTCCAAAGTTATGTATCTAAAAATTTGATAATTTTCCCAGGTATAATGATCAAAACATTACAATAGATTTGTTTAGCCCCTGGTACACCATGCTTGCGAACATTTGAAAAAACAAACTCTGGAACGCTCTCTCTCACATGGTTTTTAGCAAAAGAAAAGGCTGCAATATTGAAAGTCCATTAATACTGATATATAACTTTGACATTGACTAACAAATATTATCTAGTTTTTCACTGTGTTTTATCTTCAGTGGGTACACAATAAGACCCTCCCTTCATGGGTCAATTCCACATGGCAGCCCACAGGGCAGAATGTATGGGACATGATCAGGAATACCACAAACTTCTCTTGGCAACTGCTGTTTCGGACAAAAGAAATGAGAAGACTTCGAGGGGGTAGGTTAAGTGTTAAATGGAAGGTTGAATTTGAGGGGCTATATATTTGAAGATTTCTAGTCGAGTCCCATATCTTGGATAGAAAAATCTATTACCTGTACCTGAGATAATTGGCTAAACAAAGCTGTCTTTGAAGTTAATGTGTGTGTGTGTGTGTGTGTGTGAGAGAGAGAGAGAGAGAGAGGGAGGGAGGGGGGGGAGGCTCTTCAGAACCAAGTTGATCCAGGGACTAACTGATCAAATATGGTGCGTATTGGACGTTGGATTCCCTGCCTCCTACACGGTCATCCCTGCTGGGGCAGAGCAATTAAATCACAGCATGCTTTTAAATGAGTTGCACCATAATTGAACTGCTACTTGGTTAGTCTGTGGATCAACTTGAGGACCAACTCTGACCAGGCCTACTGAGAGAGAGAGAGAGAGATTTGTTGTGATTGGCATCATATACTATTATCTGACTGATTTCATTGCAGGTTTGTTGGTGGGAGAGATGATCAACAACATGAAGAATAAAATCAAGCTTGGGCCAAACAACAAGTCTGAACCCAAGATGCACATGTATTCAGCTGTAAGTTTAAAGACACAAATCTTGTTAGACTTCTATGTAGCAAAGTGTGAATATTCCATTAAATTTCCATATTTTTCTTCCTTGCCCTTCCTTTAGCGAAGTCCTTTATCCACCAATTAAAACACTTTTTTATTTGCAAACTGCACATATTATCATTGCACTTTGAACAAAACCATTGAAATCACTTGGGTTTCTTTATTACCAGCACGACACCACTGTGGCCGCCATGTTGAATGCTCTGGATGTGTTCAATGGCGTCCAGCCTCCTTATGCATCCATGGTCGCCCTAGAATTACATGAAAAAGACAACTCGCACTGGGTAGAAGTTCTCTACAGGAACCTCTCCAGAGATCCCGGAGCCGTCAATGATTTTACACTTATTCATCACTTGACCATACCAAGTAGGGACATATAAAGCATACAGTATAAGAACTTCACATTGAATTGCTAATACAGGTCCTTCATCAGTTTGAAGTAGCATTTAAAAGTACTTGTCTGCTCAGCTAAAATATAAATAACAAAGAATATAGATATAGGGTACAAAAAATATACATATGGAAAGTATAGTACCTGACTTTTTGTACAGTTATGTCATCAAGAGATTTTTTTAATAATAAAAAAAAAAATAATAATAATGATGAAATGATTTTTTGTAAATTTCTGATTTCCAGACTGCAGTATCCAGTGTCCTTTTGATAAATTTATCAGCCTGACTAAAGACGTGATTCCAGTGAACTCGCAGGCGTGGGCAGAAGAGTGCGAGATGCCGTCCAGTACGACAAGTGGACTCAGCATGCGTATGTATCCAGCTTCACGTTGACCTAGTTAAAGGTTCCCGATATAGGTTTTAACCGCCAAAATGATTTTTCCTCAGAAGGGAAAAAAAACACGTTTTCTTCTATTCACGAATCGTTTTACTCGATTTGCACCTGCACTTGGATTCAATGTTTTTGTTCCATTTGTAATATAATGACTTACTTCTAATAACTGCCCTGTGACAGTTAATGACCAACCTCAGCATTCTTTCTATTTTTATCTTTTCAGCCATGATCATTGTGATTAGCATTGTGGGGGCCGCCATTTTGCTCCTTGTGATTGGTCTCAGTGCTCTGTGCCTCAGTCGAAGCTGTAAAGGAAAACGCCAAATGCGTTATCAGGAATGGAGCACGACAGGAATAACAAGCTGACAATACGCACCTCTCCTTGCACAGGATTTTGTGTCAGAAGACGAGTTGTGATTTATTATAATAGCTATTTAACTGTTAAGTATTCCAGGGGTAATTTCACAAAGAATTTCGGATGAAGTTTGGTCTGAATCTTAAGACTGGGATATTTGGTCTGCTTTAAACCAAGATAAATCGGCAATAGACCATGGAAATGAAACTGCACATGGAACAAACTCCATGAAAGGCAAAAAATGGCTCATGATTTTGATCAGTGACACTCAACTTCATTGGACTATCGCAGAATTATCCTGAATTGAAGTTGATCAGTATTAACGGTCTTCATCTTTTGACACACTTCTTGCCTGAAGTTTACATTAATTAATTTATTAATTTATTAATTTATTTATTTATTTATTTTGGGGAGGGGCAACGGTCAGTAAGGTATTTTTCATTCTTGGCTAATTTATATATAAAATGCTCTATTGTTTCAACTTTTTTGTCTGGCATGAGAAAACTGCATCTAGTAACAAGAACTCCCAGTGCCAAAAATTGTCTTTTTGATTAATCTCTCAACATTTTTTGGGGCAATAGATTTTTGTGTGAGAGCAGGGGGGGTATTAGCGTAGAAGACTGGCAATAGCCAGCAAAATTTCGAAAAATCTCTGTAATCCGAAAGCCTTTGAGCCAATGCATAAAGAATTAAGGAAAAATGAGATTTTTAATTTATTCATTCAAAATGAACTGAAGAAATTGTTCTTTTATCATGGGCAAGATGAAGTGATCTGAACTGATTTTGCAATATGAATGTCTTTTAAGTTTTTTCTATTTAATCTATGTGAGAAGATAATAAGGGCACTAATGATATAATAAATCTATAACGCATGTAATGAGCTTATATTGAATACATGCAGCTGCTCTGTGATTCTAATTTTTAATGGAAATCATCCAAGGGGGCCCAAAATCTTGTGACTTGGGGCCCCATTCCCCTAGACACCCACAGTCTAGGTAGATTTATCAAACTCTGCAGGGACTCTCGCTGAGTGCAATCAGCTTTAATGAATTACTTGCCTCCTTGCATTGAGTGGAAAAAAGAAGGGCTATTAGTAACAGGAGAAAGTTAGAAACAAGAGGAGGCCATTTGTTTACTTAAGCATGTTGTACTCAGCAAGAGTCACCCAAGTTGGCTCAATCTGCATAGACTGATGGTGTCTGTGGGAATGGGATCATAGTGTAAAAAAGTGGGGTTTTGAGGGAAAATGGGCGCAAAAATAAATGCAGCAACAAATAAAAGTTGATAGTATTATCCACCTTACACATATTCCGTCACTTTTTTTTGTCTTGTATGATGTCACAGTGCCAGGGGGCCCCTTTTAAAGGATCTCAGAAGATTCCCATTGCTATACAGCTGTGTATTGTGCTGCTTTGAATTAAGTGATTAAATTATGTCCAGTGTTTGTGTCACTGTAGTATTTATTAACTTGATATTTAATTGTTACTGTTACTGACGCTATATATTAAGAAAAATTACTCATATTGAGTGAAATTATAAGAAATTCCTGACTGCTTATGATATGTTATTGTATGATTATTGTCCATGTGGTTGTAACACTTATCTGAAATAAACGTATACGTATTTATAAGTAGTGGGTTTTGACAAAAGTGAGTTTCACACCGTACTTGTCACACTTATGATCTTTAAACAAGTGTGCCCCATCAACGTGTACATCAATTTTATGATCAAAGTTTATCAAAAATGCAAACGTCTCCATTACGAAAACCACGATAATTTAAAAAGAAATAAAACCCCTTTTGATTTGAATAATCTTATGGTTAATTTAGTCTCTTTGAGTTTGCGAATACAAATACCATTAAAATACATGGCAACCATACGCACCTGTAAATCCACGTACAGATAGATACGCCTCCTGTAAAAAAATGCAAGAAAAACTTAAACTCCATATAATAATTGGAAATATTGATATATATTGATTTAGGCAAAGAACATTTAGAACGAATGGTATGAAAATAAAACCTTGTTTACTTTTTCATGACAGCCAGATAAAACTCCGTTGAGCAAGGATGTTATCATATTATCCCGACAGAGACCAGTTATTTATTAAGGGCCTGTTTTGTATAGTCCATAACTATTCCTACCAATTAGATTTATTATTGCTAATACGTATCGTATTATTTGGTCCATAACATGTTGTGACATGGGTTTCCCGGTGCTTATTAATTAATTTATTTGACACTTGGATCCGAACGAAACTAGGATTTATCCATTCCATTATAATGTCAAAAACAGGATTACAGGTATGGCTATTGATCGATCAAAAATACTGGGTATCAACATCCATCCTCTTTCCCTCGTGCTGAGTTCTGTGGAAGTAATGTATCAAAAATATATGAAACAGCATGATGGAAGTAGCCTGCGCAGTATTTGTGGAACAAAGTGATGTATTTTTAAAAGTGTACCACGGTCAAATCTACCTGTACTTGTATTTGACCGTGAACATTCGTGAACAGATTCAGCCACAACCCCTCACCTAAAATGGGCCACACCTGTCTGTAATTTGCATAACAATAAGTTGCTCACCGTAGTGCGAGCTGTCTTCTCGAATGCTCAGTAGGCAGTAGGACACAGCAGGGTGAAGACGCAACAGCATGTGTGGTGCAGTCGCAAGGACGAGCTTTTGTGAGGCGAAGAAGCAAATGCATGTTTCGTAAGTAACGCTTTTGTCGTCAGTTACCTTTGTCAGTAGATACATGTAGGAAAAGCGTAGAAGAATGCAAAATATAAATTACGACAAGTATTTATGTTACGATTCTTAGTTATATTTTGCCTGTCGTTTCTTTTATGTCACTCAGAATATTAGCTAGCATATTATCATATGGAAATATTATCACGAAGATCACGGACTAATTTAGGTAATAATGCCGTACTTGTCACAGTTCTGAGCTTTTGATCAAAAGACAGTGTGCCCCATCAACTTGTACATTAATTTTATGGTCAAAGTTTACCAAAAATGCAAGTCTCCCTTTAGTTAACGAAAATCACGATAATTTAAAAAAGAAAATCTAAAAACCCTTATGGTTACTATTGTCTATTTGAGGATGCATTACTTTTTGTCAATTTTAAAACAGTTTTTGTAGGTTTGTTTATTTTATTATTCATGTACATCATGCACCAATGAAAATGTTTGTAAGCAGTGTTGAAATACAGGAAATGATTTATAATAAAACAAAATATGGCCCCCAAACGCGTGATGCATAAGGATTTAAAGATATTACAACATTAAATGGTAGGTAAAATAAATTAACGTCCCTTCTTGTATCATCCCCGATTTGATGAAGTGTTTTCAGTGTTTGTTTGTTTGTTTGTATTTTTCAAAGCAAGATATCTCAAATAACTTTAACATAAACTTCATATATTAATTTTGGCGTAAGGCAACCTTTATATCGATTTTTTTAGGGGGGTGCTATCTAAGCCTGAACTTTGGACAAGTCGGTATACACCCACATCATTTCAAGTGCCCTCTTCTCTTTGACGTAAAATGCATTATAATTAGTATTTTTCGAGCCTTTTCGTTTAGTCAGATATTGTTAACATTCATTTTTCATTTCAGAGGTCCACTAAGATACTGAGTACTGCAAGACACCCGCCTGTTAGCAACCAAGCCTTTCTTTCAAGTTCTGGAACCCTACGCACATTCATGCATCTAATGTATTAAACCTGAATAAATGCTTTTGTAATTCCGTGTTTTTTTTACTTTGATATGAAATAATAATGATAAAGATAGTAGTTATAATGAGAGAAAAGGGGTTAAATTATAAAGATATAGAGCACTTTCAAATTTAATAGGCTAAAACTGATCTCTAAATATTGTTTTTGAAATTGATGATTTCTACAGTAAGAGAAGATATTTAAAAAAAAAAGTTTAAAGGCTTTTAATATGCCCTGAATACTTCTACAAGATTTTCGTACAGCCCACATTTGTAAATAAAAATCGTATGAATTGACGATCTTGCTTTTTGAAAATATTTTACATTTTATTCTATAGTTAGACGTTTTTTATATAAATCTCTTGGAATAAATTAGTTTGATATCCCCGATATCATTTTCTTAAATTGATATAAGTCCATTTTTGATCAGATCTGGATTTTGCTACAGAATATGGATTCAAATTTCACGACCTTCTCATGATATAAATACTTCAATTTTAAATTTAAAAAAAATTGATAAAGTTTAGACTTCCTGACACACTTTTGAAATGACAACAGTTGCCCCCCCCCAAAAAAAGTCTGCATATTCCGATATGTTTTTAAAAGAATTATTAAAATATAATTTGAAATATATTGATCCCTTGATTTAATTTTGTGACCTAGATTTATTCCCATACGGTCCCAAATGTGCATATTGAAAGGTTACATTTTTATTAAATTGTAAAAAAGCAAATTTTGTGACCAATAACTTAATGTCTGTTTCTGCAAGATAAAAGTACGTCTTCCCTCAAAACTGCTAACACAATATTTTTAAAAATGAAATGTGCTCTTCTAAATGGCTAATTGCACCACCAATATAATTTTGTGAAATACTTGCATGCACCCCTCAAATGGAATGGACCCGCCCCACCTGACACCCCTCAAATTGAATGGACTCGCCCCACCTCTCAACTGTCACCCACATCAATGCAGTCACTCCAACCACACTATATCAAACTACAAAACAAAGTCAATCTAGTGTGATATTTATTTATTTAGGACATTTTTTGCGACAGAAAACAATATTAAAAATATAATAAAGATATTTATTTGCAGATAGATTGGCATAGACTCTTGTCAAACAATATAATAAAATATGAGTTTTTGATATTTGGTGGGCGTGGTTTCAGCTTGCGTTCGGATTTGCTGCTTTTCTCTTTTTGTACTGTGATTTCAATGTCAGGATTCATGTCTTTTACTAAAAGAAACTAATATCTCAAATTGTGCCGAGCATATAAATTCAGGGAAAAGAAACTATTCCGTTTTTCCATGGAAATTTGAAAGCATAATTAGCATGTTTATAGTGTATACATATAGTGTGGAATATAGGATAGGCCAAGAGAGATTTTTTTTTTTTTTTTTTTGAGCAGACGTGATACATCTTAAATTGGCAGATCCAGAATATATATATATTTCTTTGACCTACTACACTGCATCTTTCTAACCTTGATCTCAACACAAAAACAATTTGGGTAAATTACAACACATTATAACAAATTTAAAAATAAGTTCTTTTTCTTTTTGCTTTAATATGAAGGAGCAAAATATAGCGAAGATAGAGAAGATTTTATTTCATATTACTTTGACTTCTGTGTCTTTGATCGAAAAATAGCAATTATTTGTCATTCACAGGATCAGACACTTAAATAATAACACTTACAGATGTTGGAAATGAAAATGATTCCTACAATGTAAATAAAATTAACGTAAACAAAATTGAAACACTTTCACCTTTAAGTTTGAAAGTTGTAATACACAAATACTTTGAAAATTCATAGTGACACTTTTAAACCCTTAAGTGATTTTAACATTGCACAAAAAAAATAATAATAATAAAATTGCATCCAACTTGTCCCAATTAAGGTATAATTTGAAAATGAAAATGCTCAATACTGGGTATAATTTTAAGGGGAACATGATCGAACTTTGTACGCAATTTTTTTAAATATTCTACAAGATATATTCTAAAATATTCAAATCTTATATGTATATGGGGTAGTTCTAAATTTTTTTTTTAAGTCACAATAAAAGCATGTACCATTTTCGCCATATTGCATGTGCTTTTCGTGTCCGATGGAGCGCGTCAGTGTAAGGTTCCAAAATACGACTAGAAGGCTTTGGAAGATTCTGTTAGTCACACCCACGTACCCACGTGCATTTTGCAGGATCATCGGAGAGTTGGTATTTCTGAAATATTAAAAAGACGTTTTAATTACGATTTTAAAATTATATCCCAATGCAATGTACCGGTAAAATGAACACAGATAAGATAACTGAAAGAATATATTAATTATAAACGTTAAAAAGTCTATTCTACCCATTCCGTAAACTTAACAATTAAACGAGTTTCTGACAAACACATTAACGATATAAAACTAAAATCACACCAGGGGAGATGTATGTAAATTATCCTGACACTAACGTGCATTTGCCTCAGTTTTCGACATTATATGCTATAGGTTAACTTATTGCACAAAATAGGAACCTTACACTACAAGGTGCGACTGAGGGCACACAAGTTTTGAAAGTGTGTGGATATCTATAACTACTACATGTACAGTCTGAAACACCAGGCGACTTGAGGACTTACCTGCGGTACCTACAATAGGTTACGTTATAACACGCAAGGGCGAAAACTAAGGCAAGACATGCATTTACGTATACAGATACATATGCATTGTACATGTACCGTATTATCGAATCATGTGTATCAGACGAACATTCTTCTCACCTGTACATTCTAGTAGAAGATATTTTACTCACAAAACATATTTTCTTCAACCGTGGTTCCACCAAACGTGTACACAATGGGTCCGAGCTTCAACGCTGAATAAAGTGTGTTGGCTCACTGACTTCACCACACCTATAAATGCAGGTCGTCTTGTTACAAGGTCCAGCTGTCAAGTGACCAGCCAGGAGCAGAGCTCGCACTGCGGTGCGTGACTTATTGTTATGCAAATTACAACTGGTACAGTGCATGGCACATTTTGATTGGGGGGTTGTTGTGGAAATCAGTCTCAAAGAACGGCGAACCTTTTGAATATTAGTTTACTATTCTGACAAGGCTATAGCCAGCGCCCGTACACCTATTTGTTACCATACCAGTACATCATATTTCTCAAGGACAACAGTTTATATTAAATCAAAATAATCAAAATTTAAAAATAACAATGAAGATAGATGTAACAAAGCAAATATTAATAAAGTAATTGATAATGCTCATACATTACTCAGTCTGTATTACGTACAGCAAAAGATCGGAAGAATAGTTTGATTTTATCTTATTATGCTTATTTATTGTTCTTGGGAGGAAGAAGGGATACCTCCAATGTTGGACGGGGGAGAAAAGGAAAAGGAGGGAGGGAGAGAGGGAAAAGTGGTGCACGGATATAACACTTGACAATATTTAAATTTTTTCAGTCTCTGTCACATCTAGCGCAAAGAGGTGCTAAAAAGTTTCGGACGTGACATCAATTATACGTACATTTTTGGTGTATAAAATCACCATGTTTCCATCGTATTAAAATAAAGATACAAGCAGTGCATGAAATTGTTTTAAAATTTGCTCAAAACATTTTATCTCTCTACGGATATGGGAACGTACACTAACGTTTCCTGCGTACTCATGACTGAAAGGTACATGTATTCGCTGTAAGTAGAACCCTATGCGTTTGTCTGCTTATGGGCAATTTTTCTCATACATCCGTGCTTTACGTTAGGTGTGACAGTGCCTAAAACTTGAAACATTGGCGGATTTTTTTTTTTTTTTTTTTTTTTGGGGGGGGGTTTAGGGGGTCCTGCCCCCCCCCCCCC
>NW_019773691.1:0-13778 GCF_001039355.2 Lingula anatina | reverse complement strand
CCCCCCCCCCCCCTTCGATTTCTGAAAAAAAAATAACACCACTGGTTCACTAGCTGAATCATAGTTCTAAACCGTATCAACTGGCACTGTTTGCCCTCTAAAATACCAAAAAAATTCGAGGCCCTTCAGTGTATTTACCCCCAAAAATCACTGTGATTGTATGGATTTGTTTTAGCAACAGGATTTGTGAAGATGATAAATTTGCATATATTTTTACTTTATATGTAAATACACTGGAAAGCATATTGCATTCAGCATATCGTGTATGGTGTTTTCGTAATGTACGGATTTGCTTAAATAATAAAAATGCATGTTTCGCTAACTCTATTGAAAACATCAGTTTTAAATATCTATGGGGCAAGTTGCATTTGGAAATACAACAAACAACGCATCATTGTAATTGCAAGATTATAGCTTTTTATTTCCTTGCCAAAAATATAAATACACTTTTACGGATTCTATATTAAAACGTCTTTTGTTCCCATTCATATTCAGCTGTACTGATGCCATTTAAACGTGGAACACAGTCACTATAAAAATAAAGTTTCTATAGAAAAATAATACCACTGTCTTCATCTGTTTCCTATGCGTATGGAATAGCTAGAAGACTGTGAATAAATATCACACTATCTTTTTTAAAATATAAAACTCTTTATCTAAAAGTCTTTTTAAAAATCTGTTGTAATCTAAGTAGGGACGGCAAGGAGGGTTTAACTGTTGTAGAGAAAATTCTCCATTTTAAAGAAAGTTCGTAAAGAAATAACAAGTCCGAGTCACAATTCCCGAAACATTAAAAAAAAAATTAACGACGTCCGGTGCAGGTTCCGCAGCCACAAGATGTTGGTACGTCATACTCGCGCGTGACCTTTGAACCGTCCATGCAGGTAAGCTCAACCACGCGCTTCTCCGTCGTCTGAGCCTGGCAGCACTGGCAGTCATTCTGGTACTTGTTCATGACGGCGAAATATTTGAAGGCAGAGCTGCAGTAACCGGAGCACTCTCTCAGATCGGCCAGCTGTCCTTTGTTCTCACAGATCTGTCCGTTGATGGAGGTACGGAAGTAGCCGACGGTGTCTTCGGCTCTTGTGAACACAAGGCGGGCAACGCATGGAGCGCATTCCTTGGTTGGTGCTAAAAGATTAAAAAAAGATTATTGAAAAAAAACAACATTAAAACCTAATTATATTTATTGTCGGTATATAACTACTATTTCCAAACTTTCCGACATGAAATTATTTATAATTTCAGTTGTTTTTGGTCCTATTTTATGAAAGCCTAAAAAAGCATGTAAGCTAAGAAACTCTTTTTCTGACAATATTCAGAAGTTTCAGCTAAAACCAAACCAACAATCCGTTCCACAAGATTTGTTCTAAATGAACGTATATTTCAGTTAAAAGGAGGTGCATCCCGAGTTTACCATATTTCAATTAATAAAGTTTTAAAATAGTTTTAAGCTAAAACTTGAGCAATTTTCCTACCTGCTGGGCGGCAGTGATCACAGCATGCGCCGGGGACTCTCTGGGCCTCTCCCTAGAAGATAAAAATTTCCACATTAATTTTTATTAATTCATTCATGTAAATAACTTATCATATTCATAAGCCAAAACAATGTGGCACAAGTCTTTGTTCTTTTCAAGTACCGGTTCCCGCGATAAATTGATCAAAACAGTTGCTGATCCCCGATTTTTACAAGACATGCGTGAACCACGCCTTTTACAAAGTTGGCAGATAAGTTGAAAACATTTTACCAGCTCATGCTTTAAAATCATAAATTTATCCAGGAAAGTAGCTAACTTCAGGAATTCACCCCTTTTTTTCTATAATTTGTAAGTGGAAACGTACCTTCTTACAGACAGGTAATTCGATGCTGTTCTTACATCTGAAACACAGATAAGAAAAACATTTAAAGGGGGTTTGAGAGAGAGAGAGAGAGAGAGAGAGAGAGAGAGAGAGAGAGAGAGAGAGAGAAAGGGGCATCGGAGCATATAAACAAAACAACACTAACTGCATTGGGGATTAAGTAACATTATGCTGTTCTCAGCCCAATAAAAGTTACTGAATTAAAATAAAAACAAAAAATTAATGATAATAGTATATAAATAAATAAATAAATAAACAGATAAATGTTGTTTGTTACCCACCTGATCTGAGAGGTGGAGACTGAAGAGCCGTACATGGTGTCCACAAAACATGTAGCAGTTGTACATGCCTCGGTGGCAGGGACGGCCTCACCGTTCTGAGGAAAAAAGACAAATAAAATGTCATAGTTGCAACAACAGAAATATGACGTTTCTTCCATATGTTTGAAGCAATAAATAATAATTTTTAAAAAGGTCATTTATTTGCATGGATTGAGAACACTTTTTGCATTGTTGGAGTCAATGCCACCATTGTAAAAATCATGTTATAGTGATTTATAATACATTATTAATCTTATGAGTTTTCAGGGGATTTTTCAAAAGTATTTTGTCTCACGAATTTATGATTTTGGTGAAGTTTACACAAATAATATGTCAAAATGCAAATACATTGGGTACAAATCACTAAGTACCTTGTAAACAGTTCCATTGACGACACAGCCAACAGGCACACACTTGCCGCAGCACTTGCCAATCTCTGGTTTGTACTGGTAACCCTGTGAAAATAATAATAATAATAATAATAATAATACATAAATAAATTAACATTGATAACATTTTTTAAACTGGTAATATTTGTAATCATTTGACAAATAAATGATTTTAAGTAATCACTTGACATTCTTTCAGTTTAGTTGTGTTATTTTATTTTCTATATTATTAAATTATTCTTTATTGTGTCAGGGGTATTGAGATCTTTGAGGGAATTCATCATTAAAGTATACCGTTTAATTATCCTATAGTGAGGGAGAGATGTTTTTCTGTTTGTTTATCGACAATGATGGCACATATAGAAAAAAGTCATTCACATAACTTTTATAAGATAAGAGACACAAAGTATTAATTGTACCATCAGGTTTTAGCAGGTCCTTACCACCATAAATTATACAAATCAGGGATGAGACTATTTAGCTACAAAAAGTGTAAAATTCTCCAATAGTTGGATAATTCTCATTACTGCCAATGATATTTTTGGCCTCCAAAAAGTCAGAAATTTACCAATGTTCGGAAAAATTGCATCCCTGACAAATTAATTAATAAATTAATTAACACATGGTCAGTCAGCGGTCACTCACCAGGGCACACTTGGTCTCGCAGCTGGTCACTTGTCTTTGGACAGTGGCTGGAGTGCCAGCGACACATTCGTAGGACTCGCATGGCTTGCCTGGTACCTTCCATGTCTGACCAATCTGTTATTACAAAGTGGCAGAATTTAAAATATGTAAAAATAAGTTTAAAAAATATTTAAAAAATTTACAAAATAAAGTTTTTGGCCTTACTTAACCCAAAACTGGAGCTTTACCAAATGCCAGTAAATTCAAAGCAGAGCCAGTAAAATTTTGTGCATTTGTTCTGTTTCTGGTCATGCACTGTTTCTGAAGGGCCAATAGGTTAAACATTTCACTTGATTTTATTAAAGTTCTGTTTCTGAATAAAAACTATTTCTTCTAGCCAAGAAACTTGACATTTAACCATATCAGCCACAGTTACAAGTAATGAGTCAATATCTCCATATTTCTTTACCTCATATATTTTCACCTCACCAGAGGCCATTGTAAACTTGCACTTGTTCTCTGGGACAACTGAAAATGAAAAACCTCTTGTTAGTCACCAATGTCTAATTGACAATTACAAAATTATTAACTACAGCAAAATGTTTTTCTATACTTAAAAGAGGGCATGAAAATAAATAACCAAGGAATGAACAGAATTTGAATGTTATGGAAGAATCATAATGATAAAAAATTGATGTCATAATCAACCTCATATCAATTAATCATGGTTTCACATTGAAATGCATTATGTTGCCAGTTGCACCACAATTTAATAAGCAACATAATTTAATGGTAACTTACCACAATCGACTTCATACTTGAGGCAGCCACATTCATCAGCCACACTCTTGGCAATAAAGCCCTGGGAATAGAGAAAAATTATAATTAATGTAACACAACGTACTGTGCAGTTAGGCAATTTACACAAAGGGATCCTTATAAAAATGATAACTGCAAAAGAAACGATAATAAATCAAACAGATTACAGCTTTGATTGATGTATACTAGACACTACAGTCTTAATTTTTTTTAATCAGAAAAAACAGTTTGATAAGAAAAACCATATTAAAATGCTCTACCAGAACAAGAATATGTAATATATTATATGGTCAGTGATGGCTACTTACTGGTCTGCAAGTTGGTGCTGGAGATGGTGGGCAGTCCTTGAGTGGTGGACACTCTGAAAAGGGGCAAATAATTTCCTTTTTAGTCTAATATCCAACTACAAAAAATCCAGCCATCTCTCATTAATGTCAAATCAATTCTTACAATATACAGGGAAAGATATAACTTCTATCAAATTTTTTTTCCAAAATTTTGTTTGCTACCCGGTACATCATTTAGGAATCAATGGGACACAACTGTTATTTAAAAACTTACACCTCTTGTCCTTCTTTTTAATTACTTTGTTATGTAAAATATGTGAACTGAAAAGAAAAATTCACTTACTGCATTCGTATGTTGGACAACATTCATCGTTCTTGGCCAAGTAAGCACTCATTGGTGCGGCGCAGGCGAAGTTGGTCTTTGGACACATCTCACGTTTGCAGACGACCTTGTAGATGTCGCAGCAGCCGTCAGTGGTCTTCTGGAGAATGGCTTCCTCTCCTGGTTTCAGGTTAGGCTTCACCAGTGGGAGACATCTGATGTTGGCACAGTCTGGAAGTACAAAACGAAGATTTACTAAATCATTGGTTCGGAATTCCACGGAAGCTACAAAGTTTTCAGGGATGTAGTGAGAAAAAAAGCCCTAAAGGGAAGAACAGAAGAAATTTTATGTCTCTACATCCTTGCCCCCCCCCCTTTTTTTTTTTCGCAAAGTTCATACAGAAATGCAGAAGCTACTTTCAACCTTATTCTTTCACTGTTTACAAAGAAAAAATTGTATTACAAATAGTTATTTTTCATAATACGCATAATTTAATAGTTTTTTTAAATCTCTCTACTTACAAGGTGTGGGTCTTGGTGTAGGCTGTGGTGTTGGTGCAGCTGAAATCAAAAACAAAATCAATTAGACACTTCACCTTGAAAAGTGGTGCTACTTATAAGGTAACAACTTAAGTAATCATCCCTTACCAGGTACCTTTCAATAAGACATGCAATGCATAATCTGATCTAGATCTAGAATTCATTCGGTATTTGATTGACAAACACATATAAAAAATAACAACAAATATTTCACTAAAGAATATTGTAGGTGCCCCATCCTATATACTGTCACAAATAGGAAATCATTACAACAATTTATTTATTTGATATAAGTGTAGCCACTTTCAAGGGGATCAATCTTAAATGAATTGGGTCAAGTATTACATCTCCATTTATGCCTTCTGACCAGGCAGCAGCTTCTTTTATGCCCTTCATATGACATGTGTGTGCGTGTGTGTGCTACTTACGACAGTCCTCCACCTTGACGCAAACACCAGCCTTCATAACGTAGCCGTCCTTGCAGTAGCAGCCATCAGCTGTCGCTGTGGTGCATGGCGTGCTGTCGAAGGTAGCCATGTTGTCACATGTCTTGACACATGATGGTCCGCACTCCTTGTACACCATGTTGTTGTTGCAGATGACAGCTGTAATATAAAAGATAAAATACTTAGCTTCATACATGTAGGAATGAACAAAATATCTGAATAATCCTTCAAATGCTACAAGACAAAAAGACGACTAAAACAAACATACAATAAAATTAAGTACAAACTCTTTGATTTATGAAATATCCAACTGTTCATTAGTATTAAGTCCAACTAAAATATTTGATGAAAATTGATAAATCTAAATTTAAATTTTCTTATTAAGTTACTTCAACTTATTCTGATTTTATCACTTATTAATACACTTTGGTTTACTATGTATATTTTCTCTCAAATTAACACAACACAAATTCAACTTACGGCACAGATCCTGAGTTCTCCAGTCCAGGCACACACCGGCCATGGCGCAGGCACGTGCATACGCGGTCAAAGAGTCGCAAACACCCTTCTGCTTCTCATTACCACACTTGGTATCGTAGATACAGTTCTCGAAGTACTTAGCTGGGTTGACGAGAGCATGACAGGCTTTGAAGCTGTTGTCGTAGACACGGTTGCACTCCAGCGCCCCCTGTGGAGAGGTGCAGGTCTTGTTGACGACGGTGCACTGTGCGGAGTTGTCGGCAGGTGTCTCGAGCCAGGTGAGAGCGAAGTCGTGGGCCTTGGCCTTGAGGGTCTTGTCTCTGGCCATGAAGTCGTCTGCTCTGCTGTGGGTACAGGTACCTGATGGGCAAAAAGAACATACAAGTGTTGACTGAAAGTATGATAGAGAATCTTAAATATGAATATGTAACTATGAAACTGTCTTAAATACGACAGAGGATCTTAAATATGAATAACTACGATACTGAAACTAACTGATAAAAAAATTCTCAGTCAAAATCAACCACATTTATTGATAATTTCTTTTAAAAAAATAAATAAAAAAAAAAAAGAAAAGAAAAAAAAAGGAAAAGAGAAATGTTAGCTTACCACACAATCCTTCGGTCTTGTTGAAGTAAGCAGCAGACGGCAATTTGACCTGGAAGCCATGGTTCAGTTCGGAGAAGCGGACCTCGAGATGGAGAGATGGCACGTTGAGCACGTAGTGTGTTCCCACGCGTTTCAGCGTCATGGTGCTGGTGATGTGTGGCAGGGATGATCGGCTCATGAGGGAACCGTCATAGAGCACCTGAAATTTCAGTGGACATTTGCTGTATAAGAACATATCATGAATGCAGAAAAATATACAAACAAATTATTGATAATTTAATGGTTATGATAAATAATGGAAAGAATGGATTGAGAAACAAGTCATTCTTGCAGTGAAAAGTGATGCAAATACTAATTTACATGTCTGAAAAACACAATAACTTAGTACTGATTAACCTTCTACTATTCTTTATAAAACAAAATGAGAATTATACTAATTAACTTTATTTCATAATGTATGACTACACTTGGTCAACCATTATTTACGTTTTACTACTCAGTTCATACAAATAAAAATAAATAAATCATCTAGAAAACAGGAAAATTAAATGAATTAATAGCACTTTAGTCATATAATTCTTTAAAAAGTCCCTAGCCAGAAACAAACCTTGTTGTTTGGCCTGAATTCCACAGCATGGCCGCTGAACTTGACAGTCAAGCCCTGAGTGCAGGCAGTGGCTGGGGTCTCGGTGCACTTCTCGTTGTGAGCGAGCACCTCGAAATCTGTGTGCGCGGTATCACGTGCCAGAACGTATGTGCATGTGCCTTGGAATGGGAAGTAGGAGCCGTCGAAAGTGACGTAGTGTGGGTCTCCGTAGCCGTAGCAGACACCTGTGGATGAATTAAAGTGGAAATTAAGTAATTTAGGCTTACACGAAAATGAGTATTATATTTGCAAACACACAGCTGATGAAACAAAAAATTCTGGTTTTGCATCTTATGTCTTTTTATCAAAAAATTAAGGAATTCCTCTGGCATACTCTTTTAACATGCCAGAAAAACAAAACATAAAAAATAAAATAGACAATTCTGAAATCCTTACAGTCCCTGTCACATTTAATGAAAAGTATGAAAAATGTAAAATAACACTCAAATGAATAAATTAATGGTCATTAGCTTGCAGTCTGTACATATCATTTATGGATTTCTTAAAACAAAAAGGACAAGAAAAGAGAAGAAAAAACCAACTGAAATAGACTTACAGTCTTCGCAGCTGGTTGGTGCGACGCATGTGTCTCCCTTCTTCACCAAGCCAGGCTTGCACTGACATGCAGGAACGCATGGTACATTGCATGCTGCATCCTTCTCGCGGTAGTTAGAGCACGTGCTTGGGCATCCGCTGGCGCACTCGCTCCAGACCATGTCTGGTGGGCAGGTCTGGACAGCTAGAGGAAAAAATATTAATTTCCATTATCTTAAATCAAATAATTTCAGCCTTTGACACCGGCCATTTTTATTTTTAAATTATGAGCTTGATCAGAAGCATGTCTTTTGTGATTAAAACTAGTGCCAATCATATTTTCCAAGTGCTGACTGTCTTTCATGAATAATTCAATTTTGTCCATCCATAAAATCCATAACTCTATTTTTAAAGATTCATTTTCTTAGTGGCACTGAATTTGTACAAGAAACAAATGTGATCCAACAAAACAGATTTTATATACATGTAGCACATTCAACTTCAAAGCAATTTAACACTTTTACAAAATTACTCAACAGGTGGCAGTATCTGCTAGTATCTTCAACTTACCACAGCCAACAGAGATCTGCCAGTTGTCCACAGGCTTCTGGTTCATGGCGCATGCACGCATGTACTCGGAGTACACATCGCACTTGCACTGGTCGAGACCGTTGATGCCGTTGCTCTTGATGCAGTTGCACATGTCAGCTTCGCAGACCTTGACGTACCATTCAACTGGCACGGAGGCATGGCAGGCAGAGAATGGTGATTTCCTGGAGTGGAAAAATATGACATTTAAAAAGATATTGAGTGCTCCATGCTACAAATATTATAACAACAGATTAAGAAAATGTTGCTCAAATTTCCAACAAAAATTCATTTGTTTTAGGAGACAGGGATGTGATGCCCATCTCAAGCTTTTACTAACTTTCAGAACAATAACTTTTGTTAATAACTAAAATAAAAAAAATAATTTACAAAATTTTTAAAAATGAATTGCAGAACAACGATCTTTATTTCCTACCTGAGCTGAGCACAGGTCTGTCTTGCTGCCTCTTTCTGTTCCATGGTGCACACTGGCGCAGGTGGGCAGAATGTCCTGGAGCCCCAGCTGTCACCGAAGGTGTTCACGCTGGCCACGTAGGTGCCATCCTTCTTCTTAAAGTCATCATCAGGCTTGCCGTTAGCATCTCCGCAGAGACCTTCCACCTTGCCGAACAACTGACTGCCAATCTGTGGAAGATGTTTGCAATATTACCAATTTGGTATTTCTCTATTTTTATGTCAGATGGTGAAATTACCATCATTAAGTAGTAGAATACATACAAACTTGGTAAGTGATAAATCTGTAACTTCAATAATAACTATAGTTTCATAGCTGATTACCAAATTACAAATACAGTTAAATTTATTCAATGACTTTTGTGTAAAATGTCCACAATGAATGGAAATTGTTTGCAACATCTTATTGTACCAGGTCAGGTATGGCCCCTGAAGAATATAAACAGTCTAAAAAATTGCATGTGTCAAAAATGTTCATTCTTTTTTTTTTTCAGCTTTACCATACACCCCCTATCTCAACTTGTAGCAAACATCTTAGTTCCACACCCTAAAGTAATAACTTCAAAAATACAAATATAATCCCATCAACTTACCTGGATGTCTGTCTGGTAGCGCTTGCCCCAGCTGACAATGACGCCAAACTCGGGGATGGTTGCGACCATTTCTTCTCCGACAGCGGCAATGGCCATGCTTCCCAGGGTCTTGCTGAGTTGTTCGAGCTGATATGGCATGTAGATCTGTCCGTCAACCTCAACCATCTGTCCGTGGCGCAGTTTGATGAGTTTTCCATCCAGGGTGATGTGGAGAGAGCGTGTGCATTTGGCGCGGTCCATGCCTCCATCGACTGGGCAGTGGAGTTGGACTGAAAATATCAAAATTTGTGGTTATTAGGCTTTGTTTTAACTAGTAATACTATTTTTATTATAATCTGTGTTTCAATTGTAATGTTTTGTAGTGTAGATCAAGAGTTAGCAAATATATATCACTTTGTCCGATTGAGCTCATTTCAAAATAAAACTTGAATACAATCTCACCATCAATGTTCAGTCTCTTCATTGCCATTTCACTGACCAAGGTGTGCTTGCAAATCTCGTAGTTGTACTCCTTGTTGTCAAAGGTCTTGAACATGTTCTCACTGAGGTGACACTTCTTGGGGACTGTAAAAATGGAAAAAAATTATAATTTACATTTTATTCATATTCTCTGACAGTATATACAGTAGTTGTCAAAAATTTTGAACAAGTCAGGTCAACTTGACTATATAAAAACAAATCATTATCCCTGCAAAACTTTTGGTCTTATTTGCATTTAATAAAAAATATTTTGTGAATTGGAATACTTTTTGAAATAATCAGAAATTAAAAATAATAATAGTAGCTGCTACAGGTTCTAATTCTAGTTGATCTACTTGTATTGCAGGGGCATATACTCATATATAGTACAAGTATATATGTGAGTATATGCCCTGCACTTCAAGTAGATCAACGAAACCAAAGCTTCTGTAAAAATAACTTACCCTTTGGTATCTCTGGTGTTGGGGCAGGTGGCGTGGGTCCTGGTGTTGGTGCAGCTGGTGTGGTGCGGGGTGTCTTGGTTCTGGAGACTGGTGATGCCCCCTGGGTGATTCTGCTGGTGGTGGGTTCTGGAGCAGGGGTAGTGTGTGGTAGTTTGGGTGTGGGCTCTGTAAAAACATAATAAATATTTATATATTTATATATACATACAGTAGTAGAGAGAGAGAGAGAGAGAAAGAAAGAGAGGTGTCAATATTTGTGTTTCTTTGTTAAGGCAAACACAAGCACCTAGACAGGACAGCATTCATTAATCAATCCAAAGCCGATCAATTAATTTACAAACATGCATTTTTTCTAAAGATAACCATTTATGGTTAAGATCAGAAATCACTGGAAATTTGGAATGGTATATATTGTGATTAAGTTGGAGAAACAATATCATTGTAAATACTCACCACACTTGACCTCATCATCGTTGCAGTCCCATTTGCCGTCACACACAAGGGATTGTGGGATACACTCCTTGGTGGTCTTACAGAGGAACTGTCCACTGGCGCAGCCAGTGCAGCGGCAGTTACACTGGGCATCCAACTCCTGAACTTCATTCTGAAATATGACAGAAAATACATGATTTTTTGGCTTATTTCACTAAGCAACACAAACACTGCAAATGGGGGAAAAAGACATTACAGACTATGATAAAAGATGGCACTGTACTATAGGGATGTTTCTTTGAAAGCTTTAGCAGTTTTCAACTTTTTATCTTATGACCTGAGTGGGTTTAAATTCACATGGTTTGAGAAATATAGCTTGCAATTTTTTAATTGCTTAAAATAATTATGATACTGAAATAAATTTCTACTCTTTTCAATCCAAGTCATGTGAACAAGTACTTTAAGGAAAGTTTAATCAAAAGCTAGTATATAGGCAGTTAAATATTAAGTATTAAACTGAAGATTACAAAATGCTATTAATTATTTTAATTAAATAATTTCATTTTAGAGACAAATTAATAACAATTAAAAGACAATTAGCCAGATAATTCCAAAGGATAAATATTTTAAAAAATAATAAGAATAAGGCAAAAAAAGGTTAAACTGTCACCTACCTCAGCACAAGCTGTTGGGCAGACCTTGTTCATACACTTGAGAACCCCGCTGGCACATGTGCACGTCTGGCACTGGTCGTTGGTCATGAATTTGCCAGGCTACGAGAAAAATGAATAATTATACAATAATGCTGAACAAGTTGATCTCATCTTTTAGTTTTGTAAAATAAATGCCACAAGTTATGAAATACTACCCAAGCTGGAGCATCATTTTATAATTTCTTTATGAAGGTTCTGCATAATTTAACTACACACTGACAATTTAAGCTATTAAATTGAAAGATTTCTAAGGTTAAAAATACACCTACGCAGACTGTAAGTATTTCAACCTTAAATTCCAGAAACTACAATGTGTATTATATGTACACTGTATATGGACAAGAACATGGTCAATACACCAGTACCCTATCCACTTACATAGATGTGTTTGGTCACTCCACCACTGACCACGATGCATGGACACTGCTCTGGTGGCATACAGGTGTGTCCATCACACACTTGACCGACTGGACAGCCATCAGCTGGACAGCTGGAGGAGTCCTTGACACCCTGGCAGAGTGGGATGGGAGATGGGGTGGAAGGCTGTGAAGTGGGTACTGAAGAGGAAGAAATATTTTGAAAATTAAACACCATGAAATGAGAGATTATATCGCATTATTGTATTCCATATTAGGGATACATGTAGGATGTAAAATGCCAGAAAAATAGGAAAGTCTTCCTCCTTTCCAGAATTTCCCCCAATATTGGATTATTTCACATAAATTCTGGCACCTTTTTTAACCCATGTTTTATGAACTGAAAGGATGATATTCATCAAAAGGAAAAGGAATCCCATCCGTCACATGTATATAAACATGAGACACGTAACATGCAAAAATTTCAACAAACAGTTTCCTTTAAATCAAATGTTTTAAACCCAAACCCAAATCAATAATTGCAGAAATCTCTATTAAAATACACATGAAAATGATATCATTATTAACAAAATAATAAACTTACCACACTGTGGCTTGGTCTCATCAATGCATCCAATGCGGACTTCGTAGTCGTAGCACATGGCGTTGTTGGCCTGGTCCTTTGAGTCGCACTTCATTCCCAACCATGTGTTACAGAGCACCTTCTGGTCTGTCTTGTCATGGGCCACCTAGTGGTAGAAGATCAGACTATATAAGTGAATGTAACATAATGCAGCATACCATAATGCATATTTGGCCCTTTTGTACACATCATGTAATGTAAGATCGGTATAATTTATGTAAATTTTTCAAAATTTTTAAAATTCAAATCATCACTTTAAAATGTGTAAATCTTCCTTTGTTAAGAATGCAATCATAAGTTTCATTAAGAACCACAATCCTGAAGTTAAAACATCCGAAATAAATTCTTTTAGTTCATAATCTTCAGTGTTCGTTTGTTTACCTTGTCAGTGACGCGGCGACACTGGATCTCCATGGGTACTTGGCAGACAGGTGTCAGTGAAAGCACGTCCTCGATGGCCTCACGATCAGAGCCGAAGAGAGCCTTGTCGCTGTTGACCCAGTTACCCCAGACTGTGCAGTCATCTGGAGTCGGAATATGAAATGATTTACGCTTGACCAAAAAAGTTTGGAAACAAGTATTTATTTTTCCATAATTAAAAAAAAATTATAATGTATTGGTATTACCATACAAACTTACCCTTGGGTGGCTCAGGTGTACTGACAAGTTTGGTGACAGGTGGTAGGGTTGGGGTTCCAACAGTGGGGGTTCTGGCTGTGGGTGCTGTAATATAATTGAAAACGTGTATTAAATAGTTATTCACAGAAAGTGTTATCTCTAAACAGGATTAAACCAGTACAGCGCATGCAGGTAAACACAATTGTAATATTGTGTCCCTTTGTTATCAATGTTTTTTCATTACTTGTACCTCTTGTGTAAAGTTATGGTGATGAAGTAAATGATTTCTCAATTTCAACCTAACAATCTATAGAGCTTTAGTCACACAATGTGGCAGCTAAAACATTAACGTAATACAGTGTACCACTTTATTAATAGATGGCAGCACAATCCCACTTACTCTTGCCGGTGTAGCATCCAACAACTTCGAATCTCATGGCGATGGCATTGTGCCAGGTCTGTGGAACAACACGGATGAACTGTGCTCTCATTGGGATCAGGAACTTGTTGTAGACAACAGTGTCACTGTCAGAGTTGCCAGTGAAGATCTGGAAAAAAGACA